>JACAZH010000095.1:0-98100 GCA_014462675.1 Mycena sanguinolenta | reverse complement strand
CAGACGGTAAGTACTTTCCCGGATTTGAATGCGCAACATCACCTGAAACTTCTGTCGACTCAGACATGAAAAACCGTCGGGCACTTTAACGATTGGTTCACCAAACTGGAATGTGCTGGGCCCGGCCGCCGGACTTTGAGGTCAGCAAGGATGGATGTGTCGGAATAACAGGCGCTTCGGAGCCTGTGCATTGTCTGCGGGAGTAATAAACTTTATCTCAGTCGTTCGGTTTTTTGAAATTTGTGTAATTTGCAGTGGTCGTTTTTGAAATATCAGGGGACGGCATGTACAAAAATGGACGACGAGCGTTTCGTGAAATATCCTTGACAGGCTGGGTAATGTTAGGATCTATGGTATGTTGGACATGGACCTGTAGTATCTTTTGGTGGAGAATTCTAAGTGGGCGGATTGTAAAAGTAGTACAAACTTGCCACCACCCATTTCACTTGCCTTAGTCTCGACCATCGTATGTACTCTAAATCAGCCCAGTCTCGTTTGGATATGTAACGGTCACGATGTAAGTAGCCCAGGGTAAGTTTGGGCAAGTTACTGTCGCTTGTCTGAGCCTTGTTCAACATTCGGAAATCACCGAGTTGCGCTCGGCCGAGCAACGCCGATCACTCTGACGGCGATCATTCGTTGCCGACCGGTTGGATCTCTGTCAAACCAGCCACTCGTAACACCGAACTCAGCGCTCACGAAAACGCGTCTCTGCCTTTCATTGATATCCCGATTCATGTCTTCCACATTACCTCGTACTACAAAGGCTCTGGTTCTGCGGAAAGTCTCCTCCCGGCCGTACACCGTTGTTCCCATGATGCAGTGGAGTCCAAGAACAGGGGCCATTCCACCACTCAAAACCCGGCGAGGTGCTCGTCAAAATGGGCGCAGTAGCGTTCAATCACCGCGATGTATGCTTTTATTTCTCATTCAAACGACCTTAGGTGACCGTCTGATGGAAATAGTTGTGGATTCGCAAAGGCATGTACCCGAGAATTGGCGATTGGAAGCACGTTTGGTGCGGACGGTGCTGGTAATACGCCTGTTCTTGCGACACAGTGAATTCTTGTCACTTCATTGAATCCCAGGCACGGTAATCGCTGCTGCCGACCCTGGGCTGATCCGCTGCTCAAACAACGGGTGTTCTTGACCCCGAGTCACGGCTGGGAAAGCGAATCCTGGGGCCCCGGAGTCCGAAGTGTTTGTTGAATCTTTTTTTCGATTCCATCAGACCTTGCCTTTCAACTCTTCGACTTTGAACCGAAATTGACCCCCTACAGCTATGGTATTCCCGGCGGCGGGTCCTTTCCCCGCACTCTGGGTACATTTTGCGGGAGTATGTTGTGGTGCCACGCGCAGAGGTGCTTCAGACGCCTGTACACCTCACTGACGAGTGATTGCCGCATGGCTCTTTGAGGGTCACCCGGGGCTGGAGGTGTGTTCGGTCCCCGAAATCCTGGCTGAATATTCAGTCCCTGTTTCAGAGTTGTTTCTCTGGCGGCAATCTCCCGTGGTGACGCCGTTGTCCTCACCGGCATTGGTGGTGGAGTTGTGTTGCTTGGTGCCGCAGATCTGCGTGGCTATGGGCGCCTCGGTAGTACGTTACTTCCTGGGAGCCAGCAGAAGATCGACAGGGCGGTGAAACTTCTGGGGCCAAGGGTGGGGTGTACTCGTATTCCCCACCGGTGAGTGCTGTCCCCGTCGAACTCCCAAAGGCCGCTTTCGACACAGACCCATCCTAGCTTCCTTGGTCTGACGAGCTTCGGAGCGCTCTTGAAGCAAAAACTGCACCACGCTAGCCGTGCGATCATCGATTCTGGCGGAAAGAGATCATGACCTCAGCACGAGGCAATTTCGCGCAAGGGCGGAGGTCGGGTGGTACAAGCGCGGCATGACTGCGCGATTCCACCATTAGTATGACGATGTGCGGAGGTCATGCGTGCCAGTACTCAATTGGTGCGTTTTTGGTTTCCTGCCCTGATGCCTCTTGATTTGCCGTTCAAAAATACCTTTTCTACCCTTTCACTCCATCCGGGATAGGGCACAAATGATTTTTGGCCCGGCGCAGATCTCCTTGTTGTATACGGCGTTTTTAGCGAGCATAAAATAATACCAGAAGTTGCCCTGTCGTGCCCTCTCCTAGCCTTTGAGGCTGCGGAAGAAGGCTTCAAGATGATGGAGTAAAGGATCACTGTTTGGAAAGATCGTCGTGCCGTGTCGGAGACGGAGCCGTGAAAGCTCCACTTGTGAGAATGCAAAAACGCAATGGAGGTGGGACTTCTTTTTCGAGTATATATGTAATCACTTACCAATTTCTGCCGCAAAGACAATAATATGGCTATATGAATAGCGAGACAAAGTAAGGTCAGTGCGGGGTGTTTAACACTTCCGTGATCCAGATTCCACATAGCGAGTTTAACTCGTGATGTGAGGTTCAACTTTACTCCACGGAGGGCTGGCTGAACATGCTCCTAGCCACCGAAGTTCAAGGGTGCCTTTGCCACCTCCTTTCTCCAATCCCTGCCACCCTTGAAACCACATGAGCTTAACCTCAACCCAAATTGGGAGGTTTGACGGTGACGCGGGTGCATGACTCTCTTTATTTAAAAATTAAGCCTGTCCATCTGAAGCCTTTTGAACTCCAAGCGATCAGCACTCCAATTCTACTCCTGACGTTTTGCCACTGTTTAGCGCCAACTTAAAGTGCCCACCATTATCTCTGGAATCAGCACGCGATTTCAACCTCTTTTTAGACGAAGTGGGGGGGGCCACCAACGCGCTTCTTTGTAAATCATCAGGATGAAAAGCGCTTGGCGGAACTGGAGAGCCCAGATTCAACGACAAAACAAATCTCAATACTCGGAGCGCCCGGAAGGTATAGTACTGTATCAGGGGTCTGCCAACAAGAATTCCACTCAATTCTCCGTCTTCCGTTTTTCACGAACCACTCCATTAGCTATTTTGTTTGATCATTCGGGCACGAAAGAACGGCTTCCTACAGCCGATAACCGAATTCGCGTGAAGGATGTCTCGGGTGATGTGGCTTGCGCAGTCTCGGAGTCCTTCGGAACCTGTGTTTCATGGTCAGAACTCAGTCAACCCCTTTGAACAATGGTCCTAACCTCCACTTCACATGGTGGATTCGCTCCTGGGTCAAATGGTGAGTTTTTCGGTGGTCAAGGATATAGGGACGGGCTCCAATTCCCTGTGTCTCTATCATGTATACGGCGCCTGTTACTTCCAGCTGGGAAACCTAGAGCGTTTAGAGTGGGGTGGCGATGGTATTATTCGAAAAGAATTCCAAAGGAACAAGTATAAAAGACGCTTAATTTCTTCAGTGCTCTTGGGAATGACCACTTACCAGCGAATATTTGACGAACTTTTCGGCGACCGGCAGGTGTAGCCAGTTTATCACCGAAATTTCCGATCGACTGGCGGAAAAAATCTGGAGCATTTCCAAATACGGGACGGCTCCACCCAGAGGTTCGGTTTGAAAGCTAGCCGGGACGGTCAAGATGCGTTTGACATCGGCCACCAAACGCATCGACAGGTGGGTTGTTCCCGTAAAGGCTCTTCCTCCCGTCCTGCACGACATTCGCGAATTCAGGAAACCCGAATCATCTAGCAGCGGAAAGCAATGAGAAGAATCCGTAGCAGATGAAGACCCGACAGAACCCTCAAGAAAATCGGCCACGGTCCGTGAAGGAGGCTATGAGATTTGACAAAAGTTCGGTGCTACTACCACTTACGGCGCCTCGGTGGTCACTACCGCGCCGGGTGGAGTCTTTGTCAGCCCGAGAGCCTCAGCTGCTCGTCCCCGAATTCAGTCTGATAAATCTGCCTAGTATGTCCATGAATAATAGACGGCTCAACGGCGAAACATGCATACGATATCGAATTTGAGGAATTTTTGCTGTGAAATGGGCAGAGCGAGGAGAGTGTCGACAATCGACGTAACTTGCTCTGAAAGGCTTCATATGAAAGATTTGAGGGGTGCTTTGCAGACAGCGAGTACGTAGGCGCGGTCTTGCGTAGACATGATAGGCGGAAGTGGGCACAAAGAGGGTACCGAGTCACGTAGGTCGGGTATTTATTATGAGCTCATGCCGCACGGCAGAAGCGTATGTGCGAGATATGGTAACTATCCGACAGATCTAAAAATCAACATGGAAAGATGTTAAATTTTCTGATGCTTCGCACCAGGAAGCTATTGTATTTTCCTGGTTGCTCGCGTGTCAACCCAAAGCAGCGTCTACTGGACTTGGAAGTGGCGGCCCGCCTCCCGAACCCTTGACTCGATGATCGCTGGATTAGGGCTTGAATCGTCCGCATTGTGGGTACAATTGAAGCGCTGGTGGGGTGGTGGATCGACTCCTTGATTGGGATCAGCGATTTAAAGGCCTGTCTGTGACCATCAGCTTCTCGCCGTCTCGTTGGCACGAGCCTGGATCTCCGCGGTAGAGAAACATATCAGACCATGACTGGTATAGGAATCTGACGCAGAAGGTTTCAGTGGACCTACGCTGGGGCCAGATTGAGAATATCTGCCGGAAGCCTTTTGGCATGTATCGGAGAATCAGGTTCGTTGTCACGGTCAATTCGTCGGCGTGTGGCCATGGGAATTTGAGAAGTGAACGGTTGTGTTTGATGCTGATATTTTTCTTATCAATGGTCGCGCCCCATTCCGCAAGTGCCAACAAGTTTGCGGTCAAGGGATAGGGCATGACGTCACGTAGCTACATCACCATGAGTCATACCCTTGAGTCATGGACGTTGGTCTCATCTCTTTTCATATCATCATGTTTCTTCATCTCATCCATGATGAGATGGAGAAAGGATAATATTTGTTCAGTGCACAGTGCCACGTGTGTACCGAATATGACTTGATGATTTCTTTAATTTCGCCCAGCCAATTGTTTCAATCACCTTGTGTTCATCTCCAAGTTCATCTATATATCTCATAGAGGCGGATTTAGGGAGGCGTTCATCCCTCCTGATGCAAATATCGGCGCCAAAGGTTTCGAAGACAGATCAAGCACTGCTTCATGCGGCAATGCGCAATCAAGTTGTTCATACACACTTGTTCTTCTCACATCTGAGTCATCATCGACTTCCTGTACCCCTTGTATGATGAGCTACTGTAGATTGGGCTCGGAATCCTGCATGAGAATTATTTCGGGTGTCTGTGCTACAATCAATTCACTCCCGGTTGATCCAGGACAATCTCACGGCCAAGGACACAGCGGGACGTTCCTTCTTGCCAGCTTGGTCTGGACGTGTGGTTGGACAAGAGTCTGCTTCCACCAAGTTTACAGTGTATCGTATTCTCTTTCCAGGGTGGCCTGATCGTTCGCAACTCATAAACGGTTCGCAGCACCTTATTCTTGTTCATGGTTGTTTCTTGACTGTTCTAAGCTCAAGTTCAACTACAAAATCCCCAGCTTATCACAAGTCCCCTCCCTTCCTATAAACTCATTTTTCATCAAAAAATCAAGATTTAGCTATAACAGAACATGAAATGGTAGATTTTAGCAAAGTTATCACTCTGCTTGAAATTTTGGAGCTGTGTGAATGTTAAACCCGAAGATTCCATAATAGGAAGTGTGAATCTGAAGTTGAAGTTAATTCAGAAGTTCAGCTTTGGTGAACACGTGATCTGGCACATTTTACCTGTACTTTGGCAGCAGCTCAGCCTGTGGTTTTCAGGGCCAGCCAGTGGTTCTGTATGGTTTGGCTGTCATCAATTTATGGTTGCTTGTGATCAGCAGGTGGTGTGTAGCCCAATTTAGACTCGGTCATGGTTATCGGCATTCTCAATAGCTGGAACAAATATCTACAAATATTTGGTGGCTCGCACAGGTTTCCGCAGCTATCATCTCTGCCTCCATGGGGCTGCACAAGAGCGAGAAAAAGAAGGAATCTCAAGCTGCAGGTGTTTCTGTATTCTACAGGATACTTATCTCTTGCTTATTATATGAATAGCTTTGCAGTATCTCTCAAGATGGATTGCTTGAGGACCTCGACATCAGCAATGTAGCCACAGTCAATACATTTGTCGAAGGGCTAAACAAGCTCCTGGAGATATCAAACAATCAACAGGTATCTGATCTGCTTTGATCTTCATGTAGACAGTGATTATCATTGGTGTATTAGGGATACCCAGCTCTCCAGCATCAGATTCGTCTTTGCCTGGATCCGAGTCATGACAAAGACCCAGCTCTCTTTTAGCAGGCTTACAAATCTCAAGGAGCGTTTGAAAGTCAGGTTGAATCAGGCTACTCACTCAAGAGAAACGTACATTTGTGAATCTTCCCATTACACTTATATATTGTTTCTGACAGGCCAATGACTTGTATTTATAGGTTTACCAGCTCAATCTCATTACAAAACAGCCAAAGAGCCTGTCAGACTTTCTTCTGGCAGTCCCTTTGATTCAAAATGCTCCACCTGGAAGCCTCTGAATCCCTCATATTTGTCGCGTAGCTAGACCCATCTTCCTTGCCTTCACTTCGCACCCTCTCACTGATACACAGTCCCAATCAGGAGATTTTGTCTGCAATGAAGAGACAGGGTTCTATGTTGTGGACATTGGTGAATCTGTAATTTTTATTGATGAGGACACATGTAAGAGTGTAAAGCACTCATGCTAGTTGTTGGCTTATCATTCATTAGCAGGTGAAATCCTATTCTCCTTGTTGTTCTACATCAGATTTTTGGAAGCAACTCAGAGGAAATAGATGTTATCTTGAAGTGGTTTCAAGACACCATTGATACTGCCGCTGGTGTATGGCGCAATGTGAGGGTTAGTCATATCTTTGTTATTTTGCTTGTTTTCTTATTCTTCACAGCCGAATGATTTTGGGAAATGCTTCAGCTTGGATGGAATGCTGGCCCTCACCATGCCCGGGTATTTGGCCCTGGGAAAAGCTTCAGACTTAATCTGGATGACACCACCAAAACTGAGCATGATCATGATGCAGTGGCTGCAACCAACATTGTCTGGGCAGCTGCCAAAGCCTGGCTCCCAACCGATATCACCAGTACCATCGAGAAGACCCTTTTGGAAAGTGGTATGCCCTGAATGGCAACCCGACATGTTGACGACGATATAGTTCATCTTTTATATACAGCAAGGTTTTGTGTAATTGATTGCAGGAACTGGATTTCATCTCCAGCTTCATGGAAAAACATATTCCTTTCCTGAGTATGAGCGAGCACCTCCTGAGGCTTATTTTACCAAGGACTATTCTGCGTATGTGGTTCTTTGGACCATTCAATCAACAATTAATACCATTCCCAACAGCTCTTCTCATATTGATGCCTGTTATGTCCCCTGGCCCATGTGCTATTGCAGCAACTGTTGGCCGGTCCGTAGATCCTCCCTCCAGTGCTGTTCCTTCAGTCACTGGTCGAAAAACTTGGTCACGATCACAGCATGTACCAGACAATAATCTTCAGCCATGGCCAACTGATGGTGGGGGCAACTTTGTTGACCTCTCTCAAGGTAGTGGTCAAACAAGTGGCCGGTACACTTCTCTCATTTGATCCGACCCAACCTCATGGGACGACACGGCTGTGTGGTGCTCCAATCATATAGTGGTGATAACATTTTCGGAACATATTTATCAGGCGTTCTTGAAGTCAAAGGAGGGAATTGTAATTGAAGCAGGGGGGCTGGAGCTGGGGATGGAATTTTGAATGAATGTTTCATATAGAAAATCATATTTTTCATGAGATGTTTTATCTATGCTTTACGAACACATTATCAGGCCTTCTTGAAGTGCACTGTCCTCGAAGCAAGGGCTGGAGTGGAGGATGGAAATTTTGAATGAATGTTGTATATAGAAAATCATATTTTTTTATCAGATGTCTATCTATGCTTTATGATGCTCTGAACCTATAACATGAGTAAAAGTTAAAAATCTAATTATTGTTGCTAGGTGCTGAATGAATGAGTTTTTTGGTAAGTTTTGATTTGACCTTCGCAATCACTGTTTGGTTGAGAGTTGCAGCATGCTGCTTCGACAGGGTTTGTCAATTTTTCTGGGAAGTATGCCTGTTTGGGAGTGGACCTCCAGGTCGCCAAATGAAGCATAGGGCCTGCCAGGTCATATAAAGATCATATTCGCTGTCTTGTTTATCTGAAATATGGGTCAGAATAGGAGTCCAAGGTACTTGTATAATTCCATACCAGGAACTGATGACGAAGGCCAGAACAGAGTTGCTGCTTCAGCTGCCCAGCGATACCATCCACTCTTGTTTGTAAATGTCTTCACTGACCCCCAGTTCAATTCCACGAACAAGAACTCCTTCGAGGGTCACTTCCAACCCACCGAGAAGCGATATGAGGGTGTGTGGTCAGAGAGACACAACTTGTGCAAGGACATGGGCAGCAGCATTCCAGTTTTGTACCATAGGTACAAGCTGTTTAGCATCTAACTGCCATGTCGCACGTTGAATGTCAGCCTCAGTGAGTCCAACAAGCGAACATGTGACTGGAAATGTGGTGTCTGGTAAGAGCTGATCGCCAAAATTGACAGGGGAACCTCGGGAATAGGGGAGTGGGAATACTCGGAAGTCGGATGGCTTGGCTGAGAAAATGAAGTGCTCAGCTGAGACCTGTGACTCGAGCCAAGACTAGGAGCAGGTGATGAAAGTTGCAGAGGGGTTGGAGATTCAAGTTCACCAAGTCCGAACGGGGTGAATGGTCGCTGGGATTGGTGGAGTGTGTAGGACAAGAATAAAGTGAGTTTCGGGGTTCAGGCCCAATACTTCCCACACTCGCATGTATCCGGCCGTTTTGGCATGGGAAACATTGACTGCAAAAATTGTGTAGTTCGGCTCGGGGTTGGCAACATGAGTCCTGCAGCTGCTGGAACCTGGTGCTGGAGAGATCGAAAACCATAGGAGGTAGCCTGCCAATCCTTTTCAAAAAAAAGGACTTGACTTGTTGCAAGATGCACAGCTGTGACTGAGGCCAGGCTGGCCATCACAAGAGCTGGCACCGGTGATAACGACTCTGAACAGCCTGAGAGACGAGAGCAACAAGGGTTTCAGGCATGAATTGCATAAACCCCAGTTCTTTGTTCTAGAAAGCATTCTGGAAGCTGAGACTGGATCATATGAGTGATTGGGAGAGTCTCAGGGTCTGTGACGACAGCAATGGTGCATGAGATACTGTGCATCACTCCATCGCCTAAATCTGTTAGAAGACTCCAAGAACATGGGACAAGAGTAACTAACTTAAGACATCAAGAAGTTTGATACTGTCAGGTCTGAGGGCAGGTGCAATGAGTCCCATGGATCCATCGCACAAGGAAGAATGAAAAAAGTGACCAAGCATCAAATGATGCTGTCAATCAATGTCATATCATTATCGGATCTTGATGAGTCTGGTCCACCTCCTATGTCAGAACTGCCCCCCCTCCCTTCTCCTGTAGAGCTTCTAGAGGCTTTCCGCATTCATTTCCACTGATATCACCAGGCAGTTAATGAGGCAATCGCAAATCAAACGGATGAGGTTGTCTTATCTCGCCTGTTTGATGATCTACAAGAATATGCTGCACTTGTCGCCGAAGTAAGCTAATCCCCAGCAAAAATTTACATCGGATACTCACACTACACCTGGAACAGCATACCCATGTATTCCCTGCAGAAGAACTCGCAATCCTTCAGGCCAATCGTAGCCTAATGCTAAACAATATCCAGATTCAGCATCAGCAGGCCTTGATGTATCGCACCATGGCCATCCAAGTGTTATGGACATAGTGGAAACAGGTCAGTGGGGCCGCCCTCGGATTGAAATTGACCGTGATTTTTGCAATTTGCCCATGACCACCGTCCTACATCTGGTAGTGCTTGATTTCTCGGTATCTCCCGAGGAACTGTTCGTAGTGCTTTACTTCGGGAAGGTTTTGCCGAGCCAAAACAGCCCCCTTTGAAAGTGATGCTCAGCAGAATTTGGTCAATGAAGGCGATGATATTTTGGATCCTACCTTTCCTATCCCTAACAATTTTCCACCTGGTCTGGAAAATGCAGCAGCTTCTGCAGGTGGCCTGTCGACTATAGCAGACTGGGAGCTTGATAGTTTACTCCTCCGGCTGCGGACACACTTCGTCGTGCTGGCCTCAGTATGCTTGATGGAATGTTGCGGCATCTCGGGCACCATGTCCCACGCAGTCGGATTAGTGAATTCTCTGCCGTATCGACCCAGTAGGCCAGTACATCGTGTATTCCAGCATATCCGGATCCGCCGCTGGCACTACCATGTTGCTGGGCCAAATGCACTGTGGCATCATGATGGTCAGCATGGTATGTTTACAATTACACTTGAAACAAATCCAGCTAAAATGAATTAGGGCTGATTCAATGGGGATTGTGATTCATGGATTTATTGATGGCTATTCCCGTCTCATCACTGGTCTCTGAGCAAGCAACAACAACCGGGGCAGCACAGTATTGCTAGTGTTTCTGATGCAGCAAGCATGTATGGTGTTCCATCTCGTATGTGGGGTGACCATGGTGTTGAGAATATCGAAGTTGCTGTATGGATGGAAGAGCACTGTGGGTCACAGCATGGTTCATATATCTGGGGGCAGGTAGATATTTTCTTCCTAGCAGCAAAGCTTTTAAAGAGTAACTGATAAACAAATATTTTCAGGAGCATCCATAATGTCGATCGAACGACTCTGGGTTGATGTCACTGCTCAAGTGGGAGCTACATGGAGTGACCACTTTACCCTTCTCGAACTCAATCATGGTCTCAACATCAACAATGCCAACCACATATGGCTTCTTCACTATCTTTTCCTGCCTACCATCAATGACCAACTCACTTTGTTTATGGGTGCTTGGAACGAACACAAAATCCAGATTCGTGATGGACCTAGTCGCTCCCAGCTGACATGTTTGGATTTGATATGCTTGTGCATGGTGCTCGTGGTCATGCCTTAGTGGAAGACCTTTCTGCTGAAGAACTTGAAGTATATGGGATGGACTGGGAAGGGCTACATGATGAAGCTCTTCTGAATTCACAGCAGCATAATAATACTGCAGAGAATGGTTGGACATCATGGATCGGCCATGCTGGACCACCAGAGCACTTGAATGAAGTTCCAGTGGAGGCACCTTCAGGACCTTTTGAGGCATGACGAGCTAGCAGTCCTAGATGAGGCAGTTGCTCCATGGCGAGGCCTTGCTTCAGATGCCGATATTGTTAGATTATTGAATCATGCCTTAGCTTATTGTTGTACTTTGAATAGAGCTATGTTTTGATTTCTTGATACTCATCTAATGTGCAATTAGCACCTTGTGCAATCAGGAAAATAAAAAATTTTCTGAAGAAAATAAAAGAAAATACATGGAACACCAAGGTTAAAACACATGGACTGCTAATGTATAATATGCACAATAATTACCTCCTGCCAGGATTGAACATGAGACCTTGGGATTAGCTTCTACTATGATAGGCTCCCCGTCGCAACGTAAACACAGAAGGGACGTAAAACCACTAGACTAAAGCAACATTGTTGGAGAGTAAATACTTGAATCTATCTTGAGTCATCTCATTGAAAAAACTTTCAAAATCGAAAATGAAGCAGGTTCATTATTAGAAAATAGCCCAAGAATGAACAAAAGAGTAATATATGAAGAGTGCGAGATATTATAGGAAGAGTGTGGGGCCAATAGGAGTATTATAACTCTGTAATGTCACTGGAATGAGGTAAAGACACAGCTCTCTGATACTCTAGGAGCAGGTAAACGAAAGGGGTGTGTAACAGAAAGCCCATTAGCCAAAAGTATGTTTCAGGAATCACCATTGAGCGACTGTAGCAGGAGCCAACGATGGAGGAAGTTATGACAAGAATGGGGTCCTGAGTAGGGCTCAGTAAGTTGCTTGGGCAGCCTTTAGGAGAGAGGAGGCCAGGATGCGAGCCTGGAGGAAGCAAATCCTGAATGAAATTGTCTCCACTGTCCAGAAGAGAAGGACGAAGGGCAGGGCAGGCCTGCCACCCAGGTACAGGACACCGTCATCGTTATCAATTACGAGCCTATAAGAAGGTTATTGTTACAGATGTAGCGAAACAAATCAAAGCACTTACTGCAATATTGGCTGCATCATTAGCCAAGAATGGTGAACCTGACACAGCCCAGGTCCACATCTGCAACGAAAGTTGGGTGTGTTGGCAAGGGAGAGATTGACACAGGCAGGAAAAAGCTTATTCCTTCTCGCCTCTTCGAACAATTCTGGACAGGGAATTCTGAGCCCATTAAATAATCGCTGAAGATATCAGCAAGTGACTCTCCCCCATCGCAGCAGAGATAGGTGCCCATAGAGAGTCACTGGTTCTGAACGAGAGTCAGGGTCATGAGTGTCATGGGACCTACAAGCAAGGTCATGATAGTCGCTAGAAATTGGTCAGACCCTCCAAGTAAAAACTGTATGAACTGCACTGGTGGTCAGCACAGAAAGAGTACAAGAATTGTATAGACATACACGAGGAAAAGTAAACCCATTTTGGCAGGGAAGTCGGAATCCTCGGGCGAGTGTGAGGATATCGGGGTGAGAGGGAGGCTCCGGAGCAAATTACAGATTTATAGAGAATTTCGGGGCAGCAAGGCATGATGAGTTGTAGGATCCCGACCGACAAGTGAAGCGGTCTTCAGGATTTATAGTCAGTGCTTAAATAAAAATTATGATCAGGGGCGAATTCATACCTCAATACCGACAAATGCAGCAAGATGAGAAACAATCAAGGGTATGTTGATATCGCCAGCTGGGCCTACTTCCTTCCAAGCATCGCAAACAGCTTTGACTGTCGGGTGCCATTCAGCTATGAAGGAAGGATGCAGGGACTCGAGATTGCAGTCATTTAAAAGAAACTGCAGCAGAGCAATATCAATGGGATCAACTGCGAAGCCTTTGATCAGCATTAATGCCCACATTGCCCCACCGACACCAATGAGTCGCTGCCTCGGACCAAAAGACTGTGAGCCAAAGCCTCGGACACAAAGAATTGAGAGCTTTCCATCTGCACTGAGGTGTTAGCCACTGTCGGCCAGTGTCGAGTACTCTTGTTGGAAAGCTGCAACATAAACCTCTTGCAAAACACCTTCTCCAGAAGAGAGGGATTCGCCTAGTACCTGGCTCATAGCTGATAAAACAGGTATAAAACAAATCAGCAGTAGAAATGCAGCTGAAAGAGATAACAAACATGATTGCTGTTTGGTCGGTGGAAAGGACATCCGGTGAAATCACCACTGTCTCACACAGCGACCAATAGCCCCCAGTAGATCATCAGCAGCCTCAGAAATGACTCCCCCTTATAGGTCACTGGGTTTAGAGGAGTCCCACTTGTTGCTGATTCGTAAACTGTATCTGGGTCCAGGGTTGTATACCGAACTTCATGATGTGTTGTGGGCCATGGTTGATCCCAAAGCAGCAATGGAAAAGGTGCGACATCAGGGGAGGTTGGTAGAGGTAGGGGTATATGAGAACCGAGACTGGCCAGCTGTCGTGCTGCGAAGAATCTTTGAAAGGATGGTACTCAGTGTCCCCCCCAAAAAGCTAGTAATTATGATGACTCACCCAAGTTGGGGCTGGAGCTGGAGTTGGAGTCAGTGGGAGAGTATCGAAGCCATCATCATCAGCATCAAGCCCAAGGTCGACATCATCACTCTCATCGCATGATGAGTCCCCATCAGCATTGGGCCAGGTCACATGCACCTGATCACGAGGGAACATAGTATAAATTCGTCGTGCGAGACAGCGATGGAGCCGAGCAATTTGGCCCCTCACTAGGAAGTGACAGAAAGGCTGTGAGTTCGGGCTGCTGCATCACTGAAAAATAATCAGTGTGGAAAATTACAGGTCCTGAGTGATCATACCAAAGTGGAGAACAAGATAGTGTTCGCCATTGTGCTGTGTAATGCACAGTCCAGGAACAGCAAACTGAACTCGATTAGCAGCAAGCTCGCCAATAGTAGCTGTTGGTTGCAAAGGTGCTCGGCTAAGACCAATTTGGTTGTCGCTTGGCCGAGGAACCCCTCGATTGACAACATACAGTGGAGCGAGAGCAGGATTCTCATGGGCAAGAAGTTGAGTTTCTGTGGGCGACTCAATGTGGAGCTCACGAGCACGAAGCTCATGAATGATATCTTGGATATGTGCTCTCAGTGATTGTGTTATGGGAGCATTCAGCATAACAACAAGCCCAAATTCCTTCTTGGACTCGGAAGAAGGTGTCCCAGAGGAACCTCATATAAAACAAGTCCCCTTTCCGAGCCATTTTTCTGCAAATGAAATTCAGAAAAATATACGAGCTGGTCAGGAACAGAAAATACTCACCTGTGGGGGTAAATTATATTCAGAGTTCTAAGATAAGAAATGCCACCTGAATTAGTCAGGCAAAGAGTTAATGCTGGGTGCATGAGGTAAGCTCGGAGGTGCAACAGCATTGCCTCGAGGGCGACGACAAGGGGGAGCTGGTGGACGAGGCAGCGAAGAAGCAGAGTGGCTGGAGTCGAGCCTGATTGACCACTGAGTGGAGTGGAGCCGAAGAGGAGGACAATGAGGAAAGCTGGGGTAGCTGAGTAGGGAGCGAGGAGGAAATTGGTCGCAGGCTGCGATAAGGAAGTATTGCAGGAGCAGCGACAGTAGAGGGAATGACAGTGGAAGGAGCTGTGGTAGGAGATTGACTAGGCTGGGTAAGCGACTGACTGAGTGAGGGATTGGCTGGTGCTGGAGGGAGAGCCTGTGGTGGAACAGTGGCTGTTGTTGACTCGGCAGCAGGTGCAACTGGAGAAGGTTGCGATGATTGGACAGCAGCGACAGCAGTTAGCAAGGGTTGAACATTGCCAGCAAGCAGCTGCAGTAGCATGTTTGCCAGGTTGGGGTTGTCCATCTGCAATATGTCGGACAAGTGTGGTCAATCAGGTGTAAAAACTCACATCACACCAAGCCAATAAGAATTTGAATAAAATCAGTATTGAGTGAGTGGTAGAAGGGAGTAGCAGTGACGAGTTGTTTTGTTAGAATGAAGGGGGATGCGGGAGATGCATGAGACAACCATGAAGCCAGCTCTATAAACCAAGATTGCCAGGGATTATTCAAGCAAACCACAAGAGGTCTAAGCGAACCATCATGGAGCTATATTGAGTAATTCCGTGTCTAACCGACCTTGATGGTTTCTGCATGAGGTAATAATACCACAGGACATGGTAACCGAAACCACGGTGACCTACTAGCGAACAAAATGGTTGCCACATGTCCACCACTGCCTGCCCAAGCGAACCACAGCCTGTCAACTTCGACTAAGAGGCGATGATTGAAACTTCGACTAACAAGTTCCGATACACATCACGTGTTCGTAATGGCAGCTGAACTTCAACAACCGAGTTCGGCACAAAGCTCGATTTTTTGATGAAAAATGCTGTCATACCTTCCATACTGCGCGCGAACTTCTATTCAACACAACAAAAAGCGCTGCCGCCCCTGCCGAAGTGTAGATAGATGATTTTACACACAGAGATGCAGGCGGTTGTCGATCAAGAGCTGAGCATAAATATATTTAACGGAGCCAACGGTCGAGAATTTTCAATCTCCCAAAAACTACAGTATCTTGTCGTAAGAAACTTCAATTCTCTTTTGGTTTCCCTCGCTCCCCGACTACTTGTTGATCTTATTGACGACGTTAGCGCTGAAGAACGAGCTCCCAATGTGGAATCTTCAGCTCGCGACTGGCGTCCGCCACGTATTGTTTAATATCGGGGTCCATTAAACCCTAGATAAAAAGTCAGAACCGACTTAACGCCAGAGAATGCACCCGACTTCCAAAGATCTTATCCTGGTCCTGACGGTGAAGAACATGAGTTAATTCGGACTCAAAATGCGGACGTCTACCTCAGTTTCCATGAAAATTACGACGTCCGGCTCCGGTGCAGGGAGGCCCAGGGCAAGCATATGGGCGTCAGCAGTACTAGTTGGCATCCACTGGTATAAATATGCGTCGCATTTCGACTCCACTGATAACGATGGCCACATACCACCGAATGATGGACGCAGAGTCTTTGGGCGATTGGGAGGCTAACCAATTTATCTGCGAAACCTCTGGATTGCCTGGTGAAATCCTTCTTCGGAAAGATTTTCTGGGCGCTGAGGACGCACACCAGACGAGCTCGGTCCTTTGTGGTGGGACGATCGAGCCGCGTCTCGACATTGGCCAAAAACGCATTGATGGTTGGGTGATCCCCATATAGATCATTTTTCCCTTCTCTACTGCAGTCAGGAAGGCCGGATCCTTCAGCAACTGTAGGAAACTACTAAGAAAAATGTGACACAGCGAACGAGTGCAAACGAGACCTCGAAAAAAGTCAGCCCCGGCCTGCGACTGAGGATCAGGGCCAGGTCAATATATTCACTCCTACACCTACGGCGTACTCCGCGGTCGCTAACACAATGGGTGAGCCCTCTGGGGAATCCGAGAGCCTTGACATGCTCGTTAACGAGACCGGTCTGGAAATTCTACGTGCATCCGTGGTAGGTCGCTTAATATAAACAGCTAGTCGTCGTGTACCAATTCGAATTTGAGGAAGCTTTTCTGTGAAATAGGCAGAGCGAGAACGGTGTCGACGAATGATGTGATTTTGTTCTCAAAGGCTTCTTTCGAAAGATTGGGCGGTACCTGGCAGATCCCAAGGCCGAAGGCGCGGTCCTTTCTGTACGAGGTAGACATGATCGTAGGAAGTGAGCACAGGAGCGTGAGTATTCAGTATCTGGGTACTTATGGCGGACTACATGCCACGGCGGCAGTAGCGTCTGTGTGAACAAGCAAGAGATTATCCGACAGATCTGGACATCGGCAGTGAGAAAATTTTCCGATCCTTCACACCACCCTTGAAGATTTTATACAACAAACGCCGAGAGTACGAAGTTGAATTGAGGAGACTTTCTGGATGTAAACCTCGCTTTTGACTCCCTTGACGATAAATCTTTGTTGTCTACGAATAGTCGGAGACTGCACTTAGCGTGCGGCCGACTCTTGTGGCGTGGAATGAATTGTATCATAAGCTTTGGGGTGGGAGCTGGCCGCATGAAACAGTGGAACTTCCCAAGTCAATTCATCTCCACCGACCTTCCATTCACCTGCCACATGCCGCAAATACGCCATCCTGAAGCTGTCGCCGGCTGCGGGTCTTGCCGGACAATGCCGGTAAGTCTCCGGCGAACCATACCTACGTTGAAGTTGTCATGTATGAACAAAAAGGGCATGATCCTCTACTATCGTTGAGAAAGTGTTCGCTCTGAGTTTAGAAGCGCCACATTTTCAGGACTTGGAAGCGCCTATTCTTGTTTACGATTGTTTGTGGCTTGTTGAACTGAAGCTCAACCGCAAATTATTGGCCACACACTGCCGATATTTCAAGAAGTGGTTTTACCTCTATTTCAGACCGAATACCAAAAAAAGTTGACCTTGCGGCTGGTCGATTTGGGACCCGAATCAATCTAAAGGGATGCTGCATTGCACTACACATGTACCGGCCTGTGAGTAGAGGACGCGGCACAGATCCAACGTCGAATTACGAAATTTATCCTAATCTGTGGTGGTGTACACAGAAACCGCATAAAGGCACTTCGAATTTTTTTCTCTTCTCTCGCTCCCAACTACTTGCTGATCTTATTGACAACATTCCCAACAAAGAACGAGCTCCCGATGTGGATATTCAACTCGCGTTTGGCATCTAACACGTATTGCTCGGTTTCGGAGTGCATTAGACCCTATGCGTCTCAGTCAGAATCTATCCAACGTCAGAATGGTCCCAACCTCAAGCATGGTATCGTGCTGGGCGGAAGGCACTGTCAGCTGGGAAGGCAATAAAAATACGGACGTTGCTCTACAAACCTCGGTCTCTATCATAATTACGGCGCCTGACTCTGGTGTAGAGAAACCCATAGCCTGTAGGTGGGTGTCGATGGCGTTATTCGGCCTCCACTGGTCAAGACATACGTTATATCTCGATACTACGTGATGACCACATACCACGGAATATTTGACGATAACCCTTTGGGCGATGGGGAGGCTAACTAATTTATCGGCGGAATTTCCAAGTCGGTGGTGAAATTCGTCCACAGAAAGATTCTCTGTGAGCTGCATGGCCCCCACCAAAAGCGTTCGGCTTGAGGCTGGACGATCAATGCGTATCTCAACATCAGCCAAAAACGCATTGACAGTTGGTTGATTCCCATATAGATCATTTTTCCCCTCCTGTACTACCTGTGCAAACGCCGGGTCCTCAAATATCTGGGCAAAACTGTTGAGAGAAAATCCACAGCAGTTAAGGGAAGAAGAAACCTCGAAGAAATCGGCCACAGTCTGTGGAGGAGCATGAGGATTGAAAAACTTCCTGTAATCTCACCACACGCACGGCACATTCGACGGTCAACCACACGCTGGGTGGAGCCTCCGGGAACCCGAGAGCCTTCAGTTGTTCGTTTCCCAATTCGGTCTGAAAAATCTAGATATACTCGTGAACACCGTCTGTTAAAAAAGCCAGGCGTTACATACAAGATCGAATTTGAGATACTTTTTCTGTGAAATGGGCAAAGCGACAAGAGTGTCGACGATCGACGTGAACTTGTTCTCGAAGGCTTCTCTAGAAAGATTGGGCGGTGCCTTGCAGATCGCAATCGCCAAGGC
This sequence comes from Mycena sanguinolenta, assembly GCA_014462675.1. NCBI lineage: Eukaryota > Fungi > Basidiomycota > Agaricomycetes > Agaricales > Mycenaceae > Mycena > Mycena sanguinolenta. The sequence goes on along the minus strand of JACAZH010000095.1, from coordinate 79,404 downwards.
ACGGTCCTTTCTGTACGAGGCAGACATGATAGTTGGAAGTGAGCACGGAGAGCGTGAGTACGCAGTATCTGGGTACTTATAGTACCCTATCTCATGTGTGAGACATAGAGACCATCCCACAGCTCTGAAAGTCGGCAGCGTGGAGAGGGTTAAAATTTTCCGATTTTTCACACCACGAAGTACTCCTGGTGTAGTTCCAAGACTTTCAGGGTGTAAAATCTACTTTCGGTTGATCTCATGATCAGCGTGCAGGCGAATAATTTTTAGGTGTCGACTATAGAAGACCACTCCCTTCAGAAAGCTTCCATTCAAGTCTGACATGCCGAGATGTGCCGCCGTCCTCACGCCGGTGGCGGCTGCGAAAATTCCCGATCGATGCCAACGGAAATAGTTGAAATTGCGAGCGGAGTGGTTTCAACACATGCGCGTAATGCTCATCCTTCCCTACCATGCCTACCCAGTGAGTAAAACATCCGCCATCTGCCGCATTGATGGTCAACCGCCGCACACTGGCAATGTTTGATATCGCCGTCCTTTTTCAAGCAGCTGTTAATCTTACCGAGTGGGCTGCTCAGGCAGATTTCAATGAGTTCGACACCGTGGCTGGGAAGGTTTATGATTCGCTGTACACCACTGCTGCATATGATGCTGCTTGCGACTGAGGTGATGTTCAACGGGACACCGCGTTTGAGAACTCCGTGCTCTATAATCGTGATTCTCTCCTATATCTTCTCCCTGGTCTCGTCAATCGGTAAAATTTGCGTTCCCGCAGTGAATGCAAAAATGCATCTCGAACTATGTCCGGCTGAAGAAATTTGAAGGAGCTCGTGGGATGGCTTCCAGGGTGCTGCCTTTTTTGACTTCCAGCCCGCTGAAATAGGTTTCCGCTGCAATAATTGCACATGCTCCCAGCAGAGCCCACCTGGAATGGCAGCATTGGGTTCATGACAAGGCGACATCCAGCCATCTTGGCATGGAAAATACCAAGCCGTCGGACCAGCAGCTGCATTCCTTCAAGAACATCGGTACTATTACGGCGGGAACCTTCAACTTGCGCCAAGTCATCAGTAAACTCGAAAATGAGGAAAAGGAATCGCTTTACGGTATTGATCAGATTGTCAGTCAATAAATCCCCATTCGCAAACACAAGACCGTGGTCCTTGAGATCCTCGCTTGAAGTCTGAAGCTGTTTGAGTAACTTGGTGATCACGGTAATAGTCCCCTCTGAACTGGACTCATCCTCGTGCATGGCAGGTAGCGGAAACTGTTCAGTCTTGTGAAGCTGAATCTGGTCGACCTCAGGACGTGGTCCCAGAAGCGATTTGAGATGCGCAAATTCGGGAATATGCTCAAGTGCGATTGACTTGAGTTGCGATATTAAGCATTCCTCGGTCTTTCGGGCATCAGAGGGCAAAGGAAGCGTGTCTGCTGCAGTCCAAGAATAAGTGGGCATGGTGGAGGTACGTGGGGGCTTCATGCTCAATGGCAGAGTTCCACGCGTGGTACGAGGCTCGTTTGTGAATGGATTGTAGATAGGGATCAGAGTTGCTGTTGTTCCGTTGTCGAAATGATTTTTATTGTCAAGATGCTGATTCGACCCGGAACGCAATATTGAGATTGTCCCAGACGAGAGAACACATGCATTCGCGCCAAACAGCCCAGAATTGGAGAACTCCCTCCTGGGAAAGCGTGTCAAGATAGTTCATCACGGACTTGTACGACAGCGAGATGCCGGCATGCGCAAAGACTTCTATCTCTCGTTTCGATGCACCAGATCCAAGTAGGAACAGGGCGATGACAGCTTGAAAGTTGTTGGCCTTTTGGGAGTGGAGAATGCTCATCATAGCACAAACCATGGTGAATACCTGTCCAGGAATTTGATAGTCATCGTAACAGCATAATTAACAGTCGCGTAAAGCATACCAAACTTCGATCGCGTCGTGTCTCGGGGCCTCTGCAGCAAGGTTGTGGGTAGTCGACGTGGTGGCGAGAATGTTCCATAGCATCGGGGCAAGCTCCTTTAGCTTCGGACCCAGTCCCTTCATGTCAAACAAAGAGAGAAGATGGGTGACCTGTGTTTTGGCTCCCTTGTCAAGAAACTCTGAATTGCCCGCCCCTCATGCTGGATCTCCTCGATAACACGGGCCGAAAGGAAGGTATCAACGGCCTCTGGGGCGCGCTCTGTCCATTTCTCCAAAAAGTTTTGTGCCGTGGCTTCACAAAACCCTTGTCACCACTGCAGTTGTCTTGTAATCCTCTGCATTTGCCGAAAAGAGCAGCTCGAACACCTTGTGCATGGGTGTTCCATCGGATGTGAGACATTTCAGGGAATCAAAGATCTCATTCTGCTTAGCTTGGTCTCGCTGCTCTGTCGCAAATTTCTCCTCCTGAACCCGCAACATATTTGCTTGCACCCGGACAGCTGATTCCTGTGCTTCCTTCAAATCTATCCACTCCTGGGTTTGTTTCTGGGCTCGAATGCCCCGGCCATTGCGATGAGGTTTCGTTACACGAGGTCTGCCGCCATATATCTTTTCGGGGCTCGATTTGAAGGGCGAGGTATATGGACCACGAGCAGGGGATGTGGGCGGAGTTTCCAGTGAAGGACTGGCCGGAAGTGGTGGTAAGTCCAGCTCAAATGGAGATGGAGCTCGAATGGGTGTGTCGTCAATAATTGGCAGGTTGTTTTCGTCCCAGAAAATCGGAGAAGCAGGTGCACTACTCGGAGGGAGAACATCGTCACTTTCATCAGGCTGTGGGTCTGGTGTCGGTTCTCTGGTAGCTCGGGTCATCTTTATTCATTTAGCCACAGAAGACGAGGGTATAATCGGCATCGGAAGCCCTGCGCTTCTTCCCAGGTCTGAGTGCGAAAGGCATGGCCGGACGGTCGAGCAGCAATTGCAAATTAAGGTGAGACACCCCTATCTTCCTTTCTTTGCTGCATCAGTGCCAATAGTTTTTTTGGACCTCAGTGTGCTCTAATAACATGTAATAGAGTTCAAGGCACCAGATTGCATCAAAACGCAAATGAGTATGCAGCCGTTCGTGCATAACTCGACGCCTATCTGAGGAGTGATGTACAAACAAGCGAGGTACGAGCTTATATGTTTGTAGCGTCTGTCTACGAGAGACTAGGAGTGATGGCCAAATTGATGAAGGAATTGTGAGTGAATCAACGCACATATCAAAAATCTAAAACATACAAATTGAAGAGGAATACATTGCGATCATATAGGTACCAAGATTTTCGTGCTACAATGAGTTTGAATTTTGACCCACGACGAATTTTTACCAAGTCAAAACAACCTCGGCAACTTCCGCTCTCTGCGAAGATCGCCTGATTTTCTTCCAGTCGCTTCGCTGACAGGCTTGATCGATTACTTATCAACCACAGCAAAGCTACTGGTATCGAGTCTATTCGAAGTTTAGCTTTTTCAAAGAGATCGTCGAGATCATCCTTTTCCGTCACTGGGATTGCGCCATCGATGCTGCCAAGAATAACACACACGTCCTTTGTTTTCTGAAAGACAGCAAGGGTCGCCTCGAGAGAGGTGTCGTCCCATGAAAAAGCCACCGGGCCTTGGTAATTGAGTTTGTCAAGAATATCCCGGGCCTTGACGGCAGAGATATCGGGTTCAAACCTGGGCATTTTGGCGCGCGGCGCTGAAGATATTCAGGAGGAGATCGAAGCAGCGCTCTATGCAGAAAATTGCACAATCAATATTCATACACTCGTTCTTCCTACATCCGGGTCATTATCGACTTCCTGTACCCCCTGCAAACCCCCTGTATGACAAGCCACGTAGCCTGACCTCGGAATCCCGCATTAGAATGCAGTTCGGGTGTCTGTGTAGTGGTGGCAAGGTTCGGTTCGGAAATTGGTTCGAACCCGAACCGAACCTGAACCGAACGCGAAGTTCAGGTTCAGGTTCACGACTTTGCTGAACCGAACGCCAGGTTCAGGTTCGGCGTTCGGGGCGCTGTGGACGCGTTCGAACGCCGAACGCGAAAATCCCGACATTCAATCAATTTTTGACAGTTTTGTCGCGATTTCTGGCGACATCGGGGCAAATTCGCACATCGCTCGCTACTGAGTTGCTATTAGACCGTTGGATTGACGTCTTGCAGCCATTTCCACGGCCATTTCCGTCAGCGCTGCATCACCGGGACTCGGACCGTACACTCCCACGATTCAAATTCACCCGAATAATCTTGGAATCCCGTTTCTCCGCCATTTCAGCGACATCGAGGCACTGAAATTCGATTATTCAAAGTGAGAACCATTGATTCACTCTCTTGTAATGCTCTGAGACCAACTTTTAGATCCCCGAAATGCCCGAACTCGTTCGCGTTCTGAACGCGTTCGAACGCAGAACCGAACCTGAACGCGGGTTCAGGTTCAAGGTTCGGCACTGTCCCGAACCGAACGCCAGGTTCAGGTTCGGCGTTCAGAGCAAAGTGCCCTGAACCTGAACCGAACCGAACCTTGCCAGCACTATGACAGTCTGTGCTGCAATCAATTCACTCCCGGTTGATCCAGGACAATCTCACGGCCCAGGACGCGGCATGCGACGTTTCCTTCTCGCCAGCTTGGTCTGAAGGTGTGGTTGGACAAGGGTCTTGCTTCCACTAAGTTTGCCACTCGAAGCGGTTCGCAGCACTCGCTCTTGTTTACGGTTGTTTCTTGACTGTTTAAAGCTCAAGTTCGACTGCAAAACCCCAGCTTATCACAAGTCCCCTCCTTCCCATACTGCGCGCGAGCTTCTATTCAACACAACAACAAACGTTGCCGCCCCTGCTGAAGCGTAGATAGATCATTTTACACAGAGATACAGGCGGTTGTCAATCAAGAGCTGAGCATATATTCAAGGGAGCCAACGGTCGAGGATTCCAAAAACTACAGTATTTTGTCGTAAGAAACTTCAATTCTCTTTTTAGTTTCCCTCGCTCCCAGACTACTTGTTGATCTTATTGACGACGTTAGCGCTGAAGAACGAGCTACCAACGTGAATCTTCAGCTCGCGACTGGCGTCCGCCACGTATTGTTTAACGTCGGGGTCCATTAAACCCTAGATAAAAGTCAGAACCGACTTAACGCCAGAGAATGCACCCGACTTCAAAGATCTTATCCTGGTCCTGACGGTGAAGAAAGTGAGTTAATTCGGACTCAAAATGCGGACGTCTACCTCAGTTTCCATGAAAATTACGACGTCCGGCTCCGATGCAGGGAAGCCCAGGGCAAGCATATGGGCGTCGCCAGTGCTAGTTGGCATCCACTGGTATAAATATGGGTTACATTTCGACTCCACTGATAACGATGGCCACATACCACCGAATGATGGACGCAGAGTCTTTGGGCGATTGGGAGGCTAACCAATTTATCTGCGAAACCTCTGATTGCCTGGTGAAATCCTTCTTCGGAAAGATTTTCTGGGCGCTTGAGGACGCACACCAGACGAGCTCGGTCCTTTGGGATGGGACGGTCGAGCCGCGTCTCGACATTGGCCAAAAATGCATTGACGGCTGGATGATCTCCATATAGATCATTTTTTCCTCCTGCACTGCAGCCAGGAAGGCCGGATCCTTCAGCAACTGTAGGAAACTGCTGAGAAAAAATGTGAGACAGCGAACGAGTGCAAACGAGACCTCGAAAAGGTCGGCCATGGCCTGTGACCGGGGATCAGGGCCAGGACAATATATTCAGTCCTACACCTACGGCGTACTCCACAGTCACCAAAACATTGGGTGAGCCCTCTGGGAATCCGAGAGCCTTTACATGTTCGTTGATGAGCCCGGTCTGGAAATTCTACGTGCATCCGTGAAGACTGGATCGCTTGACATGAATAGCTGGTCGTCGCGTACCAATTCGAATTTGAGGAAGCTTTTCTGTGAAATGGGCAGAGCGAGGATGGTGTCGACGATTGATGTGACCTTCTTCTCAAAGGCTTCTTTCGAAAGGTTGGGCGGTGCCTGGCAGATGGCAAGGGCGAAGACGCGGTCCTTTCTGTACGAGGCAGACATGATGGTCGGAAGTGGGCACGGAGAGTGTGAGTGCCCAGTATCTGGGTATTTATGGGAGGCTACATGCTACGCGGCTGCAGTAGCGTCTGTGTGAACGAGAAAGAGATTATTCGACAAATCTGGACATTGGCAGTGCGAAAATGTTCCGATTCTTCACACCACCCTTGAAGATTTTATACAACAAACGTCGAGAGTACGAAGTTTGAATTGGAGGAGACTTTCTGGATGTAAACCTCGCTTTTGGCTCCCCTTGACGATAAATCGTTGTTGTCCATGGATCGGAGACTGCACTTAGCGTGCGGCCGCCTCTTGTGGCGTAGAATGAATTGTTACATAAACCTTTGCGGTGGGAGCTGGCCGCACGAAACAGTAGAACTTCGCAAGCCGATTCATCTCCACCGACCTTCCATTACCTGCCACCTGCCGAAAATACGCCGTCCTGAAACCGATGCCGGCTTCGAGTCTTGCCAGTCAATGCCGATGTCTCCGAAATCTTTGTTGCTCGCCATACCTCCGTCGAAGTTGTCACATATATGAACAGAAAAGGCATGCGTTGAGAAATTATTCGCTCCGTGTTTAGGAGCCTCACATTTTCCACGCCCGTTCTTGTTTACAGTTCGTTGTGGATTGTTGGACTGAAGTTTAACCGCAGATTACCCGCCTGCGACAATAAAAACAGGTTCTGCCTCTGTTTTAGATTAACTGCACTCTGCGGCTGGTCGATTCACACGGAGCATAACCAAATAATCAAGCCTAGAATATGGAAAAGGTACGCAGAAAATATTTACATGACTTTAGCAGCAAGTTTCTGGCTCACAGCACAAAGAGAGTATTCAAAAGATATCCTTAGTTCAGAGTATCTTTTGAATACCTTCTCCATTTTTGAAGCTAAAGACATGCACGATGAATTGCAAAGATTTCCAGCATAGCCTTTGCGTATTCGGGTGTAGGTTATCAAATTATGTTTCCGGTATATACACATATACTAGTTTGTGAGTGAAGGACGTGGCACAGATGCAACCTCGAACCCCGAAATCCATTGTAATCCGTGGTGGGTGCACACAGAAACTCAGTCTCTGTTACAGAACCAATATACAGGCGACGAACAAGTATGTACCTGTATATGACAGAAACCGCATAAAGGCACTTCGATTCTTTTTCTCTTCTCTCGCTCCCCAACTACTTTGTTAATCTTATTGACAACATTCCCAACAAAGAACGAGCTCCTAATGTGAATATTCAACTCGGGTTTGGTGTCTAGCACGTATTACTCGGTGTCGGAGTGTATTAGACCCCTGTGATGTTCAGAACCTACTACTCAATGGTCCCAACCTCAAGCATGGTATCATGCTGGATAAAAGCTACAACATCAGTTCAGAAGGCAATAAAAGGACGGACGTTGCTTTACCTCAGTCTCTATCATAACTACGGCGCCTGACTCTGATGCAGAGAAACCCATAGTAGGTAGGTGAGTGTCGATGGCGTTATTCGGCCTCCACTGATCAAGGTATACGTTATATCTCGATACTACGATGACAACATACCACGGAAGATTTAACAATAACCCTTGGAGCGATGGGGAGGCTAATCAATTTATCGGCGAAATTTCCAAGTCTGTGATGAAATTCGTCCACAGAAAGACTCTCTGTGAGTTGCATGGCCCCCCGAGGCCGGACGATCAATGCAGATCTCAGCATCCCCGGATAGATCGTTTTTCTTCTCCTGTACTACCTTCGCAAACGCCGGGTCCTCAAATATCTGGTGAAAACTGTTGAGAAAAAATGCACAGCAATCAAGAAGAGAGGAACCTCGAAAAAATCAGCCACAGTCTATGAAAGGAGCATGAGGACCGAAAACCTTCCTCAGGCTTCCTGTAGTCTCACCACACGCACGGCGCACTCGGCGGTCAACCATGGGGCCCCCCGGGAACCCGAGAGCATTCAGCTGCTCGTTTCCCAATCCTGTCTGAAAAATCTGGATATACTCGTGAATACCAAGTGAATACCGTCCGCTAAAAAGCCAGGCGTGACATACAAGATTGAATTTGAGGTACTTTTTCTAGATCTGTGAAATGGGCAGAGCGATAAGAGTGTCGACGATCGATGTGAACTTGTTCTCAAAGGCTTCTCTGGTTCGCGATTTTTCACACTAAGAAGTACCCCTGGTATAGTTCCAAGATTTTCAGGGTGTAAAACCTACTTTCGGTTGATCTCATGATCTGCAGCGTGCAGGCGAATAATGTCTGGGTGTCGGCCATGGAAGCACCACCCCCTTCTATTAAAGTCTGACATGCCGAGTGTGCCGCTGTCCTCACGCCGGTGGCCGCTGCGGAAATCCCGGTCGATGCCGACGGAAATAGTTGAAATTGCGAGCGGAGTGGTTTCAACAGATGCGCGTATGTTTGTCATCCTTCCGTACTGTGCCTACCTAGTGAGGAAAACAACCGCCATCTGCCGCATTGATGGTCAACTGCCGCTCACCGGCAATGTCTGATATGACACCGTCCTTTTTCAAGCAGCTGTTTTATATTAGCAGGCAAGCCACGCTGCGTCGCATTCTGAACTTTGGCTAAATTAAAAATTTGCCCAATAAGTATCAAGGAAGATTTACATCGGTCGTCATCGTCGATTTCTTCGTAACACATCATAATCCACGTGGCGCACACGTATGGAAGTGGCTCACTCCGACGTATTTAAGAGCCCAAATCTTCCCTCAATCCAATCAAATCGTGATCCAACAAATTAAATCCACCACATAAACCATCTCCCAAAATGAACACCACTCCCACTCAGCTCGCTGATCCCCGTCTCGTTGTTACAGGGCACACCTCTGACGGTACTTCCATTTTCACCTTCGACGACATCCGAAAGCCCTTCATGCCCTTCGGGCCGCAAGGCCAGTCTGTGACCAGCTTCCACACCAGCCCTACCGTCCCCGCATCGAATACCGCACCTTACCCCGAACTCGGGGCCGTCCTGCCGCGCTGCCCGCCCGAGGGCGTCATATTCTGCATCACCGACATACAGGCCGGCGGTAGTGGGGCCTCGATGCACCGCACGCAGAGCATTGACTATGCCGTCGTCATTTCCGGCGAAATCGTGCTCGCTCTGGACAACGGCGAGGAGAAGACTGTGAAGGCGGGAGAGTTTATAGTGCAGCGCGGTACGAACCGCACGTGGCATAACCGCAGCGAAGCACCGTGTCGTATTGCGGTTGTTATGGTTGGGGCAGAGAAGATCGTGCTGGAGGATGGAAAGGTGTTGGAGAAGACCGTGTTTGGGAAGACGCCTGAGTAGATCAAGGAGAGTACGACGCGAAATTCGGACATTTCAAATGTATGCTCTGTATTTTTACAGTACGATTACAAGGAAGTTGAACCGGTGAATTCGTCTTTTGAGACAGCCAGCTCACTTGAAGCGAAGTTTCAACTGCGCTGCAGCAGCTGAGTTAAAAGTCGACGATTTGAGAACTGGTGCTGCACACGGAACATTGAAAGTCAAACTGCAAACCGACAAGAAAAGAGCTAGTAGTAGGTGGCTGGCCAACTGAACCACTGGCGATTTACGGGTTTAAAGCTGTTCGAGTCGACATGGTGGTTGTGGAGAAGTTGTGAATGAAGCTTTTGAGGACCGTCACTTTGAGTTCGACAACGCATTCGAAGAAGTCAACGCCGACGATTGGGAAGGGGGAAAAATCGCCAAATCATAAGGCCTCGTCCCGAATCGAACGGGTCTCCCACCAGAGCTGAAATCGCATTGATACTCGCTTCAATATTGCGTGGGTGCGGCCATCTGCACGAGGCCTACACGACGATAGACACGGACTTAGTATTGTAATTGTGAAGTCGAGGATTCCTATAAAGAAGGTTGTTGTCGGCAGTCGGCAGCTGAAAGGGAGAAGATAAATGGGCTGGCCCAAATCGACCGGGATGCCACCGGAATTTAGTGATCTTAGCAACAGGAGATTGTTGAGGACATGGTTGTGGACGTAGATGAAGCCTTTGATAAGAGTCCAGATCAACAAACGTAAACGAGTGCCGCAACTTCAAGCGTTGTTCCGCGATGCCCGCCCAGGCTTGCAGGCTGACGGATCTTCCAACAGAGATTCTAGGAGTTGAAATAATCTCCCATTTCCCATCCTTTCTCCCTCTCTTCTCTGCTCTGGCCCAACACGAGGAAATCCCGGCACACAAGCAAAGATGTCAAATTCTGTGCTCCCTCTCGCAGACCTGCTCCGTTTTGCGCAGGATATGTCTGCCACTCTTATGGGAACGTTTGGAGGTGTCTAGGCCCATTCTACCGGTGCTTTTCACCCAAAACGAGTTTGCGGCGGCCATTTTTCCATGCATCAAGTCTGTGCACATATCGATGAAAGCTTGGACGAAGGACGACAAATGTATCTTCCATTTCGTGAAATTCTTGTGCGAGCTGCCGAACCTCATTGGGCTCCAGATCTACCACGGTCTTCCGTGGGATGTTGCAGAAGTCCTCAGTCACGGGTTTAGCATCGCGTCGCTCCCCACCGTTACTGCGCTTTCTGTCCCGCATTCACTCGATGGAATCCTCCCCTCTTTCCCGAACCTCAAAATGCTTTCCGGTCCCGGCATGACTTCACGCAACAAGCTTATCGTCGCTGCGAAGGCGCAGCTTCCGCACCTCGAAGCCATCGCGGGGCTACACATCCAGACCCTCGGGCACGATGGAGCGCGACATTTCATCAGCGACCTCGCGCGCCACTTTCCCCCACCTGCGTGCGCTGTCCATCTTGCACCCGGTGCCTCTTGAGCTCGGGGACCCCCTTTTTTTCGGGTCTGCGCGCCTTCACACAGCTTAGCGAGCTTGAGTTCATGTGTGTCGACGAGACGTGGTACCTCTCCCTCGAGGCGATTATTTCTGGTGGCAAGGATGTATTGCATGCATCCCGCATCGCCAAACCGAAGTTCCTCAGGGTGTGGGGCCTTGACACCGCCGCCGGGCCACACCTCATTCACGACGAAAGATGCTAGGGAGATCAGAATTTGTGTCGATAACACCACTCTTTTTTTTTTTTTGCTCTGCCCGGTCCCCCGGAAGATTCGACGAATCGTACTTTCGTCGTCCGTCCTCATCGTCCACCTCTCGTCCCTTCGAGGTGGCATATCGTCTGCTGCAAATGACCCAGCGTCTTTACTCGCTTGGTTGCTTGTTTGAGCTGCGGTCCGCACCTCCTGCTCTTGCATCCACGGCAGCACCACAGCGCGCAGCTCTTCGGGTGCCTCTGCGCCTACGTCTTAGCCTGCACTCCCACCTCCGTTTGTCCTCGTTCTCGTTCCCGAGTACACACACCTCGAGTCGCGAATTCAGCGGCGAGGCAAGCTCGCCTACCCCGCGCAGCTTCGTCGTCATGAGCGACATGCGCTTCGACAACGAGGTGCTCTACTGCTTGTCGCTTGCGAGGCTTAGCCGTGCATGCAGGCGGGGCTGGGGATACGGGCAGTGGTGCGGTGATGGTGGTTGTCTACCGCGCGTCGCTTACGGGCCGTTGGTCGGACGCGAGCGGGGTGGGGTGGGGTGGGCGGTGCGGATACAGATACCGCGCGTCGCTTGTGGGGTAGGCGGGGCTCCCGATGGGGCGGATGCGTGGAGATGCGATTGGGCTCTGACAAACGTCAAGCGGGGTGTTGGAGATTGAGATTGAGCAGGCTGGCGGCGGCGCTGGGGGCGCGGGTGGCGTGCTAGTCGTGACCCCGCCCCTGCACTTCATAAATGCGGTCCTGCGCGCGCGTCGAAAACGGGACCGGGAGCGGGGATGTGAATGGGATTGAGAATGGTGTTCTCAGCGGCGAGGGAGGGCAGAAAGCATGGGAATGGGAACAGAGGGAGCGCTGAATGCACGAATATTGCATGACTCGGAGGCGTCCGAACACAAGGAACTGCGAAGCTACGGGTGAGTGCTTGATTTCTGCCCATTTATCCTACATCCTGCCAATCCTCGTTCCTAATCTTCATGCGAGTATGGTGTGCTGATATCACACATGCAGGGCGAGCAGCAAGAAGGCGCGGAGGAGTTTCCGAGGTCTCTCCAATTCGCGCTAGCTCCCGCAGCTGCCACCCCGCCATCCAAAGATTCAGGGGAGTCCTTGCTCCGATCCTCCTCATCGTCCGTGGGTACTGCTCACCGCCACGGAAGTACATAAACCGAAGTGGATCAAGCCGTTCGCGAGCCTGCCTGCGCAGCTATCGCGTTGCTCGGAGGGATGAACGCTGCAGGACGACGGGAGTGGAGACGGTTCCGCTCGGCTGTTCCTCCGAGTTCTCGTCTTTTCGAAGATGCAGGCCAAGTCCAAGATGGTGAATGGTCTTACTAGATGGAGCGGGAAGGGGAAACAGAGGGCATCACTGGCAAAAGGAGGACCATTTATATTGACGACGGCGGGTTCACAGGGTGCGGGTGCGTAGTATAATCCCGGCTTTTTTTGATACTCTGGACGAGGAGCCGCCGGCTGTCGTGCTGCACTAATTCCCATCCACAACGACCTCTTCGAAGCGGGCGAAAAACTCCACTCCGGGCGCGAGCACCACCAGCGGTCGAGGAGGGTGGGGAAGAAGCACCGTCTGAGGAAGAACTCGGGTGGCTCGAGGTTGCTATGACGCTGTGAGTATTGCTTGGTTTTTTTTCTCCTTTTTATCTTCCCTTCTTTCGCATGCTTGTGCTGACAAGCTCTCGTAGTCTTAGATCACAACGACTGGATACTCAGTAGTGCTGATATTTGGGGCCTGGTTCTTTTCGGCGCTGAGGGAGCCTGGAAGAGGCTTTCGCTGTGGAGGATTGGTGGTCCTGAAGGCTTGAGATTCAGGCGCGATTTTTTTTTTATTTGGTCCGTCATCTCCTTGCCCCAAAATGCCTTCCATCGTTGTCCATTGTACTTACTTATAGTGCCCCCAGCACAAGGAAATATGTACACACCCCCCGACGACGCCCTCGCACTTATTTTACGCTCGCAACCGAGCAAATCAGCCCCAGTCCTTGAGTCGGGCCCCGGGCTGTGGTGGTCTCGTTGGCTTGCGATCAGCTCCTCATCGACCCGCTGCGTGCGCGGAGGTCGGGAATGATGTCTGCCTTGGTGAAGGAAGATCACTGATACTTTGTGATAGCCACGATGGCGCGCAGGCAGGTGATGCGACCGAAACTCTCTGGAGGTATGTGTTTCCATCTATACTATTCTACCACGAGCAGCACGCTGAGACGCAAGTCGTAGAACAATACATACGGAGTGCCTCGTTCTCCTCCATATCGTGTTTCCTCACGACCTCCCGGCAGCAAGTGCTCGAAGGAAAATTGTCGACGCGATGCGCACCCGCGGTATTTGGTGAGATGGAGGGCAACTGGTGTTCCGTGTATTATTGTTTCATAGGAGAGTAAAACAGATGTGCTTTCTTTAGTGTCCCTTTTGCGAAATACTAGCCCGTCTGACTCCGTCATTTGGAAGCGAAAGATGGCTGTGCTGCGGTGGCTATGCTAACTCCCTTTGCTTTCGTTCTCTCATGTCAGAGTTCCAGCTACCATCGGAACTGTGGCTCCATGTCTTTGAAGATCTTCCTTTCGAGTCTCTCCTAAATACCCGTGCTGTCCCATCGCTGTTTTCCATTCTTTCAGCCAGCTTCGTCTTCGAGGAAGTCCACTTTTATCCCAGAGCTCCAGGAACTCGGCAGCATGGCGGAGGTTGCTCCAGCCATACAACTAGAGTTTGACAGAATGGCATTTTGGTCCTCTGATGGAATCGCGCCCCGTGTTCGCAGATGCAATGTAAGACTTGCTTCGCTCAGGTCGTCGAAGGTGTGGGAAGTCGGCTTCGGTATTGGTGTCCGGCTATCTCGAGGCAGTATCGCGGTTTAAAAACCTCCAAAGCCTCAAGTGCTATCTTCCTCACGGACCAAATGTGGAGATACCTGCCCTTCATGTGGCTGCACTCCCATACCTGAAGTCAATTGACATCAGCGGCGCGCGATTCATCCCTGCAACTCGCCATCGACGCCGATAAAGCTCCAGGTGTTTTGTTATACAGGAATCCCCTCAGATCTTACGGAGGACATTGGGTCCCAGTCGCATTTCCTCGCGTTGTTCGATCCAACATCTCTCCGTCGCCTTTGCCTTGAAACACAGTCTATGACCTGTATCAATCGCCTCCTCGAGGATAAACAAACTATGGTTTCATTCCAGCATCTTCATATTCTCGAACTCCGTCTTGCCTCGAGGGAAGGAGGGGGGACACTGAGGCTTTTCATGCCGACAGAGATGGGATGAGGCACCCTGGGGGAAGTGTTCATCTACGGGTATGCCCTTGTTCTCTTTTCACTTTTCCCAGCTCGTCGATATTTTGTTTCGTTCTTTACTATTAGCCTTATGGGCACGGGGTTGATATTGTTCATTGGTTTTCATAGGAGGTTTCTAGTTTTTAGGTGTCAGTCCAATGGCTCTTGAACGGCGGGACTTCCCATCTGTTCCTATAGATTTTTGGTAGCCAAAGATGGTGGGTTCGTCGCAGAAGCCGGCCCCAGTCGTGTATCAGCTTTCTTGGGTGTGTTTTCTCTCTCCATCTCGACTTCCCAGCATCTCCGTGTCCACCCCATACTAACACGTAACCAACCATATAACTCACGGTGATACACCATGGCAACGTCTCTTATCGAGGGCACCACACCTCGAAGTAATTTCCACTTTCCGCGAGCATGGGTGACGGATGTGGGTGGGCAGCAACTATGAGAACGAGTTTTAATGTATTTCTTGTTGCATAGCATGACGTGGTATTGTGTTTCGTTCGGGTCTTTGCAATAGCTTTTCAATAGAACTGCTCCTTCAGTGTCCAGATTTGACATGGGAGGAGCCAAGATGTTCAAAGTTCAAACCAAGTTCAACCATGGGAAGCATCAATCTATTGAATAGGGACGACCAAAAGGATTATGGACAAGGATTCCAACCATCCCATGGGCTGATGGTGTAGTTGGTTATCATGCTCACTTGGGAATTTTATAGCTACAGTTATTCAAGCACTCAATGCTGAATGATATACTGCAAAGAATCATCAAAAATCCGCAAGTACTAGTTGTCTGTCTAATTCCTGACGGCCTTCAACAGGCTGCTAGTGTAGTTGGTTATCATTTTTATTCGAGAGTATTCTATTGATATTCTAGCTGAGACCTGGGTGTGAACTGCGAATGGATCAAGTTTAACCTAAATTTTAAAAATTGAATTAAAAAAATAGGTGGGTCTACTAGGCGGAACAGTTGCCACCCACCTTCAATGGGCTGATGGTGTAGTTGGTTATCACGCTCGCTTAGCAATTTCACGTGATGTCTCAATCCACGTGACCTCTAGCGTTGCGAGAGGTGCTGGGTTCAATTCCCAGTTAGTCCAAATCCTTTTTGCATCCTTTTCCACATTTCAAATGGTTCGATCCCGCGGTCCCGAGATGCCTGTCAATTTCAAATTTTGAAACCGTACTTCAATTTCTCTCTCTCTCAACTTGGCACTAACTCTCAGCTACCCTCCTGAGTATTTTCAGATTTTTAGGGCCAAAGATGCAGTGAAAAAGCATTGAACATTGTTTTCCAACCAACAATCAATCTTTGATGTGATCACTGATGGTTCAAGTTGATTGCTGGAGATAAGTCCCTTTGTGAACAAATTGCCAGGCCTCTGCGGTTGTGATTGTGCTGCATCATATCAGAGTTATCTGAGAACTGGTGGCAAGTTTTTTCAGGTTTCCACCTTGCACTACTGTACTTTTCCTTCAATTTGGTAGTCACACATCATGCACCCCTGCGTTGATCATGAATTTTGGTCAGAGTCAAGCGTCACTCAGACCCCTGTCAAACTTCCTGGCAGTCACGCACATCCCTAAATTGCTCAAAACTCTAGAACAGGCACAAACGACAGAGAGCATTTGGAAATTGGAATTGGCAGCATCAGATGGCGGCGGCAAAGGCAGCAGCACAGGGGCGGAACATTCTGGATGTGATCAGATCAGATCTACTTGACGATGTAATCTCTGAGTGTCAGCTAATGAGCATGCCTGTCTTCGCAGTTAGTATGCTTTCACTCCCACAGGTTGTCCTATTCCTCCGGCTTTCTTCTTACCTTGAGGAAGATGTTCTCCTCTGCCAACCAGTAAATGCCAGTCACAAAAATTCCACCTCCGCCCCTTTACCTCTTTGGGATGCGCACTGTCACCTTGTCATTCGGCACCTTCGGCACGTAGTTTTGTGCCGCGATGTGCCACCGTCCCCTTCAAGAAATCGTGCAAGTCCATTGAGCAAGCGGTGAGACTGCATGACAACACATTGTGCTGACACGTGGGGCCCAGAAGATCATTCTAGTGATTCATGACATAGATGCATTTGTTTATTGCAAGCGCAGCAAGCAATTCTTCAGTCACGTGTGAGGGAGAGGGGAGAAAACATAAACAAATTGTACGAAGTCTTTTGATGGTATAAAATAACCTGCTCAGAACTTGGTTGTTTCTTAGTCTATTACTCCAGGAATTTAGTTTCATGATTTCAGAGTGTAAAGGAACAACATGGTCAAGTTAGAGCTTGAAAGAAGGCCAAACAGATGAGTTTTAATTTTGGGTATTTTTCTGTCGTGCCACCCTGATTTCGGACTTGTTTCGGGAATCTAAGCCGACACAGGGACCTGCCTTTTTGGGAAGGCATGGCAATCAAGAGAAGCTGATCGTGGGAGGCTCTGATATCTGAATGCGGCCAACACGACCAAGTGGCAAGTTGAAGTTGGCGATGTTACGGAGATATTCACACAAAGTTACATCTACAGAAAATTCCTTTCTTATCACAGTAGTATTCTGGATTTTAAATAATATTGGAGTAACAAAAAGGGATACGAAAGGATTAGTGAGGCGCCTATATTATCTGGGCACTCGCACACTGTTACCAAAGGTGGTAAATTGTTTCCATCAGTGTATTTCTAGATAGGAATAGCATGGGCAGTGTGTTGGGATGCTGCTGTGGAATGCTAGCGCGAAATGCGGGAAAGTGTGGTGGGTGGCAGTCATCGACAGCAAAGCTGATAAGGTGACAGTGAGTTCAGGAGCTCTGAGGGGGATGGCAGGGTGGCAGCATGAGAGGCAGTGGTGTATGCACTGAAAGCGCGAATCTTGGGGGCATGGCATGGTGGTGGTAGGAGAAGGGGTGAGCGGTTGATGAAGGACAATGGCGCGGCACGTCCCGTCAAACTTTGATGCATGATAGGCGAGATTCTCAAAAAGGAAGGAGTCTGTGTTGGCTTCAATTCCCTTGTTTCGTCGGTGTTTCGGACTGCGAAGCGAGCACCTGGTGCGGCCGCGGATTCATATTATAAGTACAACAAGAATGAAGAAACAAGGACAGTAAGTAAGATTGTACGGGAGCCGCGACGTGAAGATGGTGTGTAATCTGGGCAAACACCAGCTATCTTGTCCGGCGCCATAGACAAGAGGTCTGCCACAGCGGGGCAGCAGGGGTGATTGACAGTGGCACGCTCTAATTATTCATTTATTTATTCTTCTAAGTACATGCGTACTATGGTCTAGGCTCCAAGACTCGATAAACACCCTTCATAATTGGCCAAAAGGCCAATCCGCTACCTCCAACTCCACGACTTTGCTACACAAAACCCTGCCTATTAGACACGCATAATCACCTTGCATTTATTGCCCTCGGGCACTGTGTCTTAGTAGCTAGTATACTTGTTGCGGTATAGAAATGCAGATTCAAAAAAGGAAAAAAAAAAAATAGTGGCATGTGCATCAATTGTGCCGCCGCTGCTCGATCTCGTGTGATGCTGCCGATTCCATATCTCAAATTCTCTCAAATGACGAAATTTTTGATTTGAATCTTGAAAATTTCCAGGTGTCGTGCTGAAATTTGGCCATTGCTGAATGCTGAATTGCTAAAACCAGTCACACATCACACCCCATGTCGATTTGAACAAAAAAGTACAGTATTTTTCATGGGAGACACTATAAGTATAACTACCAACAATTTAGCTGAGTCAAATTCCAGTCCCCAATTCAATATACTGAATGCACAGACTCTGGACATGGGGTTGTGAGGTAGCAGCAGCACACAGGTTCACAACTCTTGGCAACTTCAATGTAGCGAGGCAGCTATAATACAACTTGCTGTTGATGTATCAGCATGGATTCTTGAAAGTAGAGTTGCACAAGGTTTACATCCACTCCAACAAGCAATCTACTTGTTGACGTCAAAATTCAACATCACAGCCAAAGTCCACATTCCCCTCTTGTGTAAAGGTGACCATGTAGGTTCCCAGTGTTCGCGTCCTGCACCCAGCTTCACTGTAGTCACTAGACATCAATCAGCCATCTTTTCCACCCTGAAATCAGGAATCTCACAAGTAGTCTGTCATAGAATCAGCTCGTTGAATCTAAAATGTGATATAGGAGTGGACACACAGATCCACTTTCGTTTGAAAATTTCCAGGCCCTCTGTATCAAGGTTATACTGCGCTACCAGTGCCTTTGCGATGACACTATTCCAGTTCGCCAGAAACTTCCACTTCCACTCGTGCAATGTGCGTGAATAGTGTGGGCCAATGTTGAGAACAGAATCGACCATGAGGTGGCCCGCACTGCCCTTATTCAGTGTTTCCACAAGAAAGTTAAAACTGGGAAGGTAGCCTCCAGGGAAGACTACCAAAATCGTCAATGAAGTTCATGGCATCAGAAAGCGACCAACTCTATGACTGGAGTTTGGTGTGCAAATGTCAGAGGATGATTACTGTTACCCACCCATTTTTGTGCAAAGTCGATGCTAGCGTCATACTGAGCTACCCCTGTGAGTGGTTGGCATGGTTGAATAGGCAAATATATAACAACCGCACGAGCTTCTGGGATGCATATCCCCTGTATAACACCCACTCTGGTGTTGGGTTTGAGTGCCCAGTCTATCACCACCCAGTATTTGATCAGGAAGTCCTTTCCAATATGGTTGAGCATTTCGACACTGATAACCCGATCGAATGACCCAGCCCACTCGGGGTGGAGGGTGCACTCTCGGAAATCCATACAATGGACGGTAACTTTATTTGACAGTTTTGCTTCCTTAATCCGTTCACGGGCAAAGGCAGCCTGGTTGAAGGACAGAGTTACAGTCTCAACCGTGCAGTCGAACATCTTGGCGGCAAGGATTGCCAAGGAGCCCCACCCAGTTCCTAAGGTTTAATAATTTTCACAAGTGGCCTTGGTGAAGAATTGGACGTACCGAAGTTCCAGGACACGCTGTCCAGGCAAAATGTTCGCTTTCTTCAACACCAATCTGTAAGAAGATCAACCAACCTAGAGTAGACAGGCACACACAGACATTTACCTGGCTTTACGGAGTTGTGCGTCCTCCAAAGACTCTCTGACGGAGGTGGTTGGGTCCAAATCTTCGTTGAAGTCCTTGAAAATTACGGACAAATAATTCATGTCCTTGCTCAAGAATGCTGAAAACCTGATATTGTCCAATGTCAGCTTCCTCACTGAGGATTGTGTATCTCACATTTCATTGCCGAGGTCATAGTGTGCGGAAATATTCGCCCTTGAGTTTGTAAGGCTTCCAATAAACTTATTCCTCGTCAACAAACGGCCTTTGGAAAGTGTCCACACCAATATTGTGTCGGTGCCTGCCGTCAGCGCACGCCAGTTAGCGATGAGGATCTGAATAGCTCAACATTCAGCCAACACGAAGTGTCACTGGTGTACCTGAATCAAAGAAGAAATGTCATCGCAGTCGACTGCATTACTTATCAGCCAGGCGTACGGAAGAATAATGATATTGGACCCACCGTCTTCGAACTAGGGGGGTATGGGCCACCGCTTCGCGCGGCGTTTACGATGGACTTATGTCCAAAAGGTAGGTCTTCGTGCTATACGTACCCAATATGAGTTCGTCCTGCACCACGGGCAGGGTCCAACATTGAAAGTTACAAATCTCAATTGGGAGGTAAACTTTTACTTCGTTACTGCGACTGTGCTTCCTCGCATTGTGCGGTGTTTACGAGCACCTATGTAGGTGCCGACGTGCTGAAACTTCTCGTGATGTTTGCAATGCCAAACAAGATGACGTTTTTCCTTCCTTTGTCTTGATCAGCATGTACCGTACTTCCATACAAGTCTGCGGACCCCAGCGCCCCTCTTGTCCCCAGGAGCTTTCAGCCCCTGTACACCTGTGTTTATAAGTGCTCCTGGCTCACAAAGCAAGTTATCCGCAGAAATGTCCGACACCTCTACGCAGAATCCCCCAGCGTCGTCGAGCAAGTGGTGCATTTCTCTTGGAGCATCGTTCGTACACGTTTCAAGATTGTTATAGTCTTCTACTGACCCAGCATACAGCCGGGTTAATTCCGGACAGTACCGATGCCCAACAAACACTTGTACCATTTTTGGTCACAGATAGTCAACAACCCTCCGCAAGCATCATTTCCACATGCGTTATATTATTTTGAATGTCTCTACTATATTGAAGATGATCTAGGTCACAAGCAGACGCATCCAGCGTCCGCCGTTACACCCACAAATTCAGTCGCTTCGCCACCCAAGAGTTCGACAGGACAGCTGGCGTTCTCTGCTTTAACCCCGACATAAACATTATTAGCGAAGCCGTTCAGAGAGAATAGTAGCCAACCAATGTAAATAGGTCTTTCTAACACGTAGTTGGCGAAAAGACACGAACTTGAGCCACTTCATTAATTCCGCCGGTGCAGAGTGATGTTGTTCCAGTTCGCAACCTTGTCCATCATCAGAAACTCGCGGGATACTACTTTCATTGTACGCGTAACAAACAAATCCTCTAACATCAGGGCTTGGCCGGATTTATGGGTTAGACGCATGTAAGCATTACAAGGTACACAACGGACGCTTTTCCTTCGCCACCCACTGATGAGCAATACTCCCGCCCTCATACTCCACGAGTTCTCGTGCCGACTTCATACCTTCAGGGCCATACCACCACTTCTCGACCTCTTTACTACAGCTGTGTTTCTTCCTTATCAACACGAAGTCGTGTGCGAACGGTCGTGAGAGGTCCTCGAAAAGTAAGTGTTTGTCCTCCATTTCCACCGCACACGCGACAATAAGTGTCTGAAGCTCTGGGCCTAGATCAGATTTGTCGCGTACTGCGTCCAAAATGATGTCGAATACATCCCGGCGACAGCAACATATGTCCAGCTCCTGCAATCCTGGCATAGTGCTCAGGAAATCCACAAGATGAATACGGTTTCCGACCAGAAGTCATAGTTTGACTCGACGGACGCCACCTAGGACAGGTCCAAACACATAGTTGAAGTCGTCCAGATTGTCCGTCGTTAAATGAAGGTGTAGGAGTTCTACCCGAGGCAGGTGCAATCAGCATAAGGTGTATATTGTTGCTGTGTCTGAATAGGTGATGTGCAAATCGGCAAGGTTGGCAAGCGTAAGATACTCAGGCTCCTCGGGTACGTCCAGCCATTCCACAGACGAAATCTGAAGCAGACGGATGTCCACAGCGTGTTCGAGCACAGCCGTAAATGCCATCCAAGATACTGCACGATGCCTGTGGAGGTTATACAGCCAAAGTGCCATCAAGTTGGCGTAGAAGGCCGGTTCTGCCCAGAACACGGGTGCACCGGACAGACGAAGCTCGTGTAATTGGACTGAACACGAGTATGGAAATGTTTCGTGCAAGAACGCAATAGATCCCGCTGTAGCTGGCTGTTGCAAGGTGATGGACAGCCGTGACAACATGGGCAAAGCTTTCGTGCAGAAACTCCCCCATAACACTCTCCACAGTTCCAGAGTGCCACAGTCCAGCGTCAAATCGTATACTCGTCTACAGCCAATTGATTCAGTACTTGAAATACTGTCATGTGGAGTCTTACCCGATAACAGGTTCCAACACCGCCATCGCGTCAATGACGAATTCCGCCACCAATACAAGTGGGATGTGGACTTTGAAGCCTGGGGGTCTCTTCGAAAGCTCGTAGTCCTGCATCAAAATGTATATCGACAACAGCCGTGTGCCGGATTTCCCGAACACGAAAGCTAGTCTTTTGGGGCAATGTCCGCGAGTGATAGGGACAGAACACCAGAACTCGGAGGTCGAATAAATGACATCGCGCCAAGCAGTGCAAACGAAACATAGTTCGAACCTGCGGTCGGATGACCGCACCCAGTCGAACGCATCGTCTTTGCACGCCTGCCACAAAAGATACCAGCCTCGGGAAGTGCTTGTAGATTTTCATCTGAGATGTCTAAGTCACAATAATCATCGTGATTTAACTTTAACCAATCCAAAGCAGCCTTAACTCGTGCTCTGCGGACTAACATAGGTGTTCTAGCAAAATCTTCTTCTGTGGGCTGCGCCGAGCCGAGAAACACAAAGGCTAAGACCTGACTGATTTCTTCTTTTGTCAACAGAAGTTTTTTTATAGACCTGTACTATAGGCGATTGAAACATGATGGCATTCGCCATCATCTTGCCTTGTCGGGAGGCAACACGAACGACGCATCTATTATGTCTGACTTTAGCGATCAGCATTTGTTCTGCGAATTTCAGATCACGCAGCTGCCACGGTACTTGTCCAATCCACAAATGGTTCGCGAGGGCGTTGGTTGGAACGACATGTCCTGCGAAGACTTCGCTCACACTTTTACGCACAGGTGAGTGGCGGCATTGTCCAGCACTGGGCCACTCTCGGACATAGGTTCTTCGTCGCATGATGTTCGAGCCTTCCGGGCCACACCCGACCGCCGTAACAAATCCCAATCAATGAGAACATCCTCCTTGGGAGTCACTTCGGATTTTACTACAAGTTGCCTGCAGACAGCACATGTTAGTCAAGATTTGATGCTGCGTTTCTCTGGACGCAGGCGGAGGGGGGAAAGCGTCGGGGGCCTGTCCGGAAGAAGTTGCTACGCTTGGGGGTACTGCAGCAGAACGGTTTTGTGCCGATGCCTGTCTTAGAGCGGTGCTCTGCGCGCGGTCTTCACGGGTGGTTGGGCGGCGCGGTCAGTACGACGACGCTGGGTGTTCGCAAACGGTTCTGTCTGCCGCCGATGTGATGCGGAAGACAGTCATAATGCGCCCACATTGACAAGAGTGATTCTCCAACGTGCGTCTAATGTCCTCTATTGTAGCATTCTGGACCAAGAATGTCTGCCCAGTTGTCACCAGAGCTATGGTCCGAGTCCGATTCAGACTCAGAGCTGTCGTCTGAAGACAAGGATGAGAAGTCGTCAAGAGAACGGTCCTGGGACTTTTCCTGGCGGTTTTGGGATAGAAGGTGGGATGCTGCATGTTGGCGTTCCAGCTCGCGTCGCTGCCGGCCGTTGTTGTAGCGCACATAGGCCTTTAGAAGAGCTTTTTCCCTAGCAAGGCGTCCGAGTCTTTGACGGCATTTTACAAAGAATTGATTCAAGGACAGCCACTGATGTGATTTAAAATTGGATTTGAAGCACATTTGAAGTGCATGTGAAACAAATTTTGAAAAGGGGCGGTCAGACCAGACTGACGCTTATCCCATGCTTCTGATCCAAAATAAATCCCTGAAGCGCATCTGAAAACGCATGCCCGAAGCGCCTCTGAAGTGTCTAGTCTGACTGCCCCTATTACATGACACACTACATTTATGGAGCCGGGTTACTGCCAGTAATTGCGTCTTGTTGAGACGAGGCACCAACATGCGCAACGAAAGCATTGCGCATGCAAACTGCTTGTTGTTCAATAAATCTGGGTGATCAGCGATGATACACTGTTGATGAAATGTCAAAACATCGGCAGAGCGCAACTTCAAGCTTTGGTTGAGCAGGAAAGGCTGCAATTCCGAGGCACCGATTTTAGGAAGGCGACCGCCGCCACCTCGGTATCTGGGTCCGATATACTGTATAGCGGGATAAGGCTCAGCGGACAAAAAGGCAGCGAACGAGTGTGCCTCAAAAATGACACGTGCCCATGAACGAACATGGAAATACACATCTATGAACAGATAGCACTTGTGAAAGGAAGAATGGGTAATCGACCAAGGAAACACCCATTCAATATGCATCTTGACTAGGGCGCGCGATTCGGCTCGCCAGTACGAACAGTTACGAAATTCTTGTTCCAGCATGTGAGACATAACTTGCCAATCGTGATGTCTGTGCTGAGGTTTGAGCAAATGGGCCCACACCCTGCGTACGACTACTCGTGGAATCCAGTTGCGGTTGGAGACATATACACAGAGAAAATGACGTTGAGTGTTGAGCCACATTGAAAGCACACAGAAAAAAAAGGGTGGTGGGAGCGCTTCATGCACGTAGTGAATGCATAGTGGGGTCGAAAAATAGTTCAAGCATAATGCAAGGGAGTGGGGTCCAACATTGAAAATTGCTGATCTCCATAAGTGTGGATGATTCATTGTAGCCGAGAGTTCTCAGACTCTGGGGACGAGGGTATACGTGGGCTGTGCGAGCCAAAGGTATGCCGAGAGTACTCAGACTCTGGGGACAAGGGTTTGCGTGGGCTGTGCGAGCCAAAGATTTGCCGAGAGTGCTCAGACTCTGGGGACGGACATTTGCATGGGCTGTGCGAGCCATAACTTTTCCAGGAGTACTCAGACTCCGAGAGCAGTCATTTTCAGGGGCTGTACGAGCCGTCACAGGAAATTGGCCGAAAGGGTTGCAACCCAATGAACGGCCTACATAAAGCAATGTAGTATTGCCGAGCACGAGCAGGAGAGTGAGCCATAAAACGAGCTGTTTTCGCATAACGGGAGCGAGATGATACAGTAGCAGAGAGAGAGTGTATCAATCGCTGTTTCAAGTTGACAGACGTCAGGCACTATGAATTAGTGCGATTCAGGCGATGTGCGCGACTGAAAATGACGAGCAAGCCGGCGTATCCCAAACAAACGATGCGATCAGTTTACGTCCAGAGTCTGAGTGGAAAGAAACTCACGGGTGGTGGTTAGAACGCAAGAATCGGGAGGACGAAATAGTGTATTGACCAAGGCACCACCGTCTTGAACAAAATGGGACGAGACGGGCACACGTAAGGTGATTGGAGAGCCGACAGTTCAAAAAACGTCTGAGTACGGAACAAATATTGACATAAAAAATAGACTTATGCCTGTGAAAGATGGGAGAGATGGGGATCTTTGACTCTCGACAGAAACCCGGAAAGTAGGGGCGGGAACGCGAGCAGAATGAAGAAAGTGAAATCTGTTACATAATCCTTTCCCAGTACAGCCACTATTGTCATTAGATTCGTTTACTGATAAAACGGCTAAAACCGGACCGGACCTAATGAAATTTGATTTTCGATCACAAAAATGTATTGAAATTTTAATTTCATCAGTTCTGAAAAAGTAAGACAGCGATGGGGGAGGTCGAGAAAATAGCCCTGCGCGATTATTAAGAACGATGACATAAGTCCATCGTAACATGAATGCCTCGGCTAGCCCCAGGTCTGTGAAGAGGGTGACCCGCATCCAGAATGCCTCAGACTTGACGCGAAGTGTGGCACAAAGGTCATCTTCCACGACTCCGAAAGTGATTGTACCAGAATCTGTGGCTACTGTGAGTCTTCTGACTGTGATCTTGTTCAAAACACTGGTTTTATGCAGAGTTCAGCGTCGGGAACAGCACTAAATAAAGCGAAAACAGAAATACCTGAGAATATTATTCCGTGCTATGGGGTGCAGCGTCCGCCCTCCGGCGCTTGTAATGGTTTCTGCGAAGGAGCACCACACAGCATCGAGGACGCGAAAAAGAGAATATCGCGAATGCATCATTGGGGTGTCGAGAAGCTGAGAGGTATACAAAGCCATATGTGCTGGGAGAAGGGCTCAAGTCGAGCAAAACGTGTATTCAGTTAAGTACCAGCCGAGTTCGACTTTGGTACCGGTGCTTAGACCAAGCCGCTCGTCTAACGCTGACAGACAGCATGCATAATCGCTGTACCTGGAGAGGCGTAGGGCTGCTGACCCGAACCGTATTGGACGGTTTTACGGCACCCGTAATACGGTACCCGTACCGTACCGTGGCGTCTCGGACCCTCCCCTTCGACGGGACGGCTTGGGCCGTACTGTATGCCGTCATACCCGTCAAAAGGACGGCCGTATACGGCATCAATCCGTATGTACGGACAATCCAAAGCTGCCCTCAAATGGGGTAGAAAACAGCATCGGAACTGAGTCAAAATCAAGCCGAATGATCACGATGTTCAAACCCCGCGATGCCGTGGCGTCGCAAATGTCGTTGCTGTGAGGCCGGCCCATCGGCATGGCTCGGCATCGGCAAATACTTGCGAGTGGCGTTGAATTGTATATATCCCTCGGCGTGTTACTTATGAACAATTGATTGATATGCAAATGCTCTCGCGTTGCGAATGTCACGAATAAATTTAATTCGCTAGGGATAGCGTTTTATAACTGATTTTTTGACACTCGGCACCGAATTGCATCGTTCCAATCTCGGTTTCTCTGGCTGAAACAAGTCATGGGTTTCTTAGCATGAATTTTGGCATACTAGTCCAAAACGAATAATTCAAAGGGTCAATACTATATATTGTGGTTTGGCTTAGGCCCAAGTCACCACCTCCTCCAAAGGATAGTCAGGATCATGATGCATCCATGCAGTGTCTCAGGGGCATGAGTATCAAGGCCAAAATGCAATATTGTAGTGTTTTGGAGCATCGAAAAGGCTCCATCCGATGCCGTATGCCGTGTACGGCCGTATTTGAGCCGTGCCGTACCGTCGAGCCCCCGAAATTTGTGTTGACGGGACGGCATACGGTACGGGTGACCAAAATTACGACCGTATATTGTACGGCCGTCCCCGTATACGGTACGGCCCGCAGCCCTAGAGAGGCGGATCTAAAGAACGCCGAACCGAGTAGAGTGGAGAACGCGAGAACACAATGCCATGGCATACAATTGAGACCATGGGAGAGGAGGGAAGAAGAGGCCAAGACCAAAAAAGGAAATGAGACCCTTTTCAAGCTTTCTTGGAAAGAATCCAAGGTCATACATCATTTTTCATTGAACAAAAAGTAATAAAAACAGATAAAAAATGAGAGATATTCTAGGGAGGAAAATGCCCATGAGGAATGAATGCGTGCGTGAGTGAATAAAGAAAGCAAATGTAGAGCGATGCGACGAGATAGTGAGATAAATAATGCAGTATGGATGTGTTATTTTTCTGTTTTCTCTACAGCCGCGCCGCTAGCGATGAGCGGATCTCCACGATGCAGTCGCTGAGCCGCGCATGGACCTCCTGCATGTTCTCCAGTAAAGGCTTGATGTTCTCTGGCGTCATAGCGAGCTTGGGATCGGGTTTCCTCGTTTCAAATGCTTCGATCCCGCGTTCCTGAGATTCTTGTCAACTTCAAGTTTTGGAACCATACTTCATCTTTTGTTCTCTATCCACTCGGGGGACCTACTCTCAGCTACGTTGGCTACCCTCCTGAATATTTTCAGATCTTTGGGCCCACAGATACGGAACAAGAGCATCGAACATAGTTCAACTATCGATCAATTGTTGATGTGATCACTGATGATTCAATCACTGCGTTTTCTGCAAAATATCCACCTAGTGGATACCCAGGTGGATAGGCCAAGTATCCCCTGCTATCGACTAGGATGATACTTTAGGTATCATCTGGATGAAACCAGGGAATAAAGCACCTCCTTCAACTGGTATCCACCTGTTAGATACCTTGAATTTCACAAGGTATCGACACCGCCGATAGCGGAGGTATCGACCGGTGGATACCATGTCGGAAAGCATCAATGTCGTATGGTATCCGCCAGCAGATACATGAAATATATTCAGCTATCGACCAGGTGATACCTTGGATTTCATCTCGTATCCTCCGCTTGACACCTTGTGTATCAACCACTATCCGCATCGCGGATAGTTTCGGGCCCGGGCCAGCTGTCAGCGGTTACTCGCGAATCAATAATTTCGGGAAGCCTCTGGGAGCAGATAATGAGAATCAGCTCTTGATTAGATTGTACATCAAGCATCTACTTCCGCCGTGCCATCAATGCCTGCTTCATAACCGCCCCGTCCGCCGGACTTGCTTCCCGCCATCCCACTGCTCCCTCTGCACATTACAAAATCTATTCGGAGGAATGGTATTTGAAACAAGGCAAGCTTGACATATTATATTCGCGTACCTCAAGCGCAGGGTTGATTTTTCGGAACTAACCCGACCCCAATTCAAGGGCGCAGGCCGCATCAACGACGACAAAGGAGTGCATACTGCAGCGCAAGCAGAAGATGCAGTCAAGCACTGTTGAAACTATATCAGTGTTCTAATAACTGCGTCAGTATGTGTCAGTGCGTCATGGAGAATGTTGTACCATCACCGACGTTGGGACTCGCGCGCAAGACGGCGACTGTCGTCGATCACCACACAACGTGCTAGTGCATACGGGTCTTGATTGGAGTGACTCATCTGTACTATGGAGTAGACGGTGTCATCTTTGCGGAGAGGATAAAAGGTTAAGACAAAGGTACGCACATCAGAATGAGCCGAATTCTAAGTTGGACCCCCAGTCTCGAGAACATGATCTTCCCCCAACAGTCCGCCATAAATGGCGGGGGCGATGTTGTCCTTATTCTGGTCTTACTGTTGGTAACCTATTTTCAGTTCCCGAACGGCTAGTGACACTTACCATCGCTGAAGGATGCTGCAAATTGGCTCTATGTTATGCAGAACATGGTGAGTCATGTTTTAGGAGGCCCAGTGGAATAAAACGCTTACAGATAGTTATTCAGGGAAATCAAGGACTTCAGGCCGCTGCGCCGTTCGGATTGGAGGTTAGCAGATGGTTTGCTCCTGATTTCGTACTTATTTACCGACCGGGATTTCATCGTTCTCAGTCGACATTCATCAATGAGAACGCACCGAGTATGCACCCTTCGAGCGTTAATATCCAGGAACAGGTCAGTGGAAAGTTACTTCAGATCGGACATTGCTTACATCAAAGGCAGTTGCAGAAGGCGTATAGCGACAATCATGGGGACCGTCTCGTCCACCAGTTCGGCGATGTCACGAACATAAGACCGGCAATGGTCTGTTTTGCAGACAATTCTCACAAGGCCGACGATGCGGTGACCGTTATTGCGTCCTCACGCACCGAATTGCAAAGTACGCGACTGCTGCTTGAGGCTACAGCCAACTAAGCGCAAGCGGCAGTGCAATGAACGCAGGAGATGGTGAGGGCGCAGGGAGAAAGGGGTGATGAGGGTGACAAAGCCAAAGATCCCTTGCGAACGGAGGCTCAAGTGAGTAATAATTTCTTAGCGACACAAATACTCACCGTTCGAGAGCGAACTGGTGAAGGAAGAGAAGTGGGCGGTCGAAGGATGCTTGCGCAAACTAACCACGTATTGACTGCTGCCGAGACAGCTATATGACTGTATTTCCTGGTGATATCTAGTCGGATAACTGGAGATATCGAGATGACACCGGCAGATATTTTGGTGGATAGCTTGAGATACTCAAACTGATACGTATAGATAGCTTCTCAATCACTCAAAGACAGCGAGTCGAAATCTAATTGCACTCGAAGCTCAAAATAAATTATATTCAATTGGTGATACGAACGGTGGGGGACGAATCGAAATCTCAGCCCATAATCTTCTCGTCGGATTTGGCCGCATTGCATCTCAACCTTGGCCTGAACTTCAGTCCCAGCCTATGAACCTTGTCAACATAATAAAATCAAGGAATGTACTTAATTGGCACGCGACTGACAGCGTACTGCTTGGCCCACCACATCATGAGATACGAAACATTGTCCTATTTTCCCCTTCAAAAATATATACTGAGACGCAAGAGAGATATTTACTCCATTGCGCAGATCTGAGAGCCCACAAAATACACTCCGCCATGAACTCCCGCGGCTGGGCGAAACTGTACGCTTCGCCGGTGATAAGCTCAAGCCAACGGGGTGCATCGCCATCATCACGGGTCCCATTGTATGCGCCGACAATAATCACGGGGCTGTGCGTCGGGGGCCCAGCTGTGGAAAGGTATTTCAACTTGCATGTACATGGTGAAAATATCGGGGTCGCGGAAGAAGCCGTCAACTTTCCCCTACAATTATATCAATGTCAAAAAGTCGTAGTCAATATTGCAAAAATGAGGCACCTGGTTGTAAGTGGTCCAGAGATTTACCAGCACTTCTCATTGAGGATTAATTCTCGTTATCGAAACTTGAGGGAGACGCGGCTATTAGATAGCCAAGTATCGACAGGATCGGGTTGTCGGAGACCCAGCAGGGCGTCGCGATCTAGTATTTTCTTCTTGCGCTTGGGAATTGCGGACTTCGCGTTAACGGACGACATCGGAAACTATGCTTACAGTTACTCCGCTCAGCCTTTTGAAGTCCGCCGAAGTTTCATTTGCTATCAAATACAGATACTTGAGATATCCCACCAGTGGATAGCATGGAAGATAGTCGAAGTATCCACCATAGAGGATAGCTTTTGAAATATTGTTGGATAGCTGTTGATTGCGTGATTGATACCTGAGCTATCTCCTGCGGTAGATATCTCGACTATCTACCCATCGGACATCATCTGACAGCGGTGGATAGCGATTGACAGCTGCACTTATCCCGAAAATCAGAAGGTATCCACCCCGGTGGATATTTTGTAGAAAACGCAGTGAATTTGAAGATTAGTTGATCGCAAGTGCCTTTGTGCACAAATTACCAAGCCTCCCCGCCTGTGAATGTGCCGCATGGTATCAAGGTTGTTTAGAGAACAGGTGGTGAGCCTTTCCAGGTTGTCACCTTACACAAGTTGCACCACGTTCACGAGTCGGAGAGAGACACCAATTTAGCTCGGCCAAATTCCATTTCCTAGCTCAACAAACACTGGATGAACAGGCTCTGGCGACATGGTCGCGTGTGAGGCAGCAGCAGTAAACAGGTTGGCGACTCTTGTCAAATTAAATACATGAGAGACAGCTGTAATACAATTTACGGGGCCGCATTCCTGGAAGTGGAGTTGCACAAGGTTCACATCCACTCCAACAAGAACCAGGCTCTAAATCACTGCAATCTGCCTGTTGATGTCAGAATTCAACATCACAGCCAAAGTCCACGTTCCCCTCTCGCGTAAAGGTGACCATGTAGGTCCCCAGTGTTCGCGTCCTGCACCCAGCTTCGCTGTAGTCACTAGACATCAATCAGCCATCTTTTCCACCCTGAAATCAGGAGTCTCACAAATAGTCTGTCATAGAATCAGCTCGTTGAATCTAAAATGTGATATAGGAGTGGACGCACAGATCCACTTTCGTTTGAAAATTTCCAGGCCCTCTGCATCAAGGTTATACTGCGCGACCAGCGCCTTTGCGATGACACTATTCCAGTTCGCCAGAAACTTCCGCTTCCACTCGCGCAATGTGCGTGAATAGTGTGGGCCAATGTTGAGAACAGAATCGACCACGAGGTGGCCCGCGCACTGCCCTTATTCAGCGTTTCCACAAGAAAGTTAAAACTGGGAATGTAGCATCCAGGGAAGACTGGTAAAGTGGTCAGCGGAGTTTGTGGCATCAAAAAGCGACCAACTCTGTGATTGGAGTTCAGTATGCACAGGAGGATACAATATGATCGGTACCCACCCATTTTTGTGCAAAATCGACGCTGGTATCGTACTGAGCTACCCCTATGATTAGTTAGCATAATTTAATAGCCGAATATATAACGGCCGCACGAGCTTCTGGGATGCATATCCCCTGTATAACACCCACTCCGGTGTCGGGTTTGAGTGCCCAGTCAATTACCGCCCAGTATTCGATCAAGAAGTCCTTTCCAATATGGTTTAGCATTTCAACACTGATAACCCGATCGAATGACCCAGCCCACTCGGGGTGGAGGGTGCACTCTCGGAAATCCATACAATGGACAGTAATTTTATTTGAGAGTTTCGCATCCTCGATGCGTTCGCGGGCAAAGGCGGCCTGGTTGAAGGACAAAGTTACAGTCTCAACCGTGCAGTCGAACATCTTGGCGGCAAGGATTGCCAAGGAGCCCCACCCAGTTCCTAAGGTTTAATAATTTTCACAAGTGACCTTGGTGAAGAATTGGACGCACCGAGTTCCAGGACACGCTGCCCAGGCAAAATGTTCGCTTTCTTCAACACCAATCTGTAAGAAGCTCAACCAACCTAGAGTAGACAGGCACATGCAGACATTTACCTGGTTTTGCGGAGTTGTGCGTCCTCCAAAGACTCTCTGACGGAGGTGGTTGGGTCCAAATCTTCGTTGAAGTCCTTGAAAATTGCGGACGAATAATTCATGTCCTCGCTCAAGAATGCCGAAAACCTGATATTGTCCAATGTCAGCTTCCTCACCGAGGATTGTGTATCTCACATTGCATTCCCGAGGTCATAGTGCGCCGAAATATTCGCCCTTGAGTTTGTAAGGTTTCCGATAAACTTATTCCTCGTCAACAAACGGCCTTTGGAAAGTGTCCACACCAATATTGTGTCGGTGCCTGCCGTCAGCGCACGCCGGTTAGCGATGAGGATCTGAATAGCTCAACATTCAGCCAACGCGAAGTGTCACTGGTGTACCTGAATCAAAGAAGAAATGTCATCGCAGTCGACTGCATTACTTATCAGCCAGGCGTACGGAAGAATAATGATATTGGACCCACCGTCTCCCGAACATGAATGCCTCGGCTAGCCCCAGGTCCGTGAAGAGGGCGACCCGCATCCAGAATGCTTCAGACTTGACACGAAGTGTGGCACGAAGGTCATCTTCCGCGACTCCGAAGGTGATTGTACCAGAATCTGTGGCTACTGTGAATCTTCCGACCGTGATCTCGTTCAAAACACTGGTTTATGCAGAGTTCAGCGTCGAGAACAGCGCTAAATAATGGGAAAACAGAAATACCTGAGAATATTGTTCCGTGCTATGGGGTGCAAGATCCGCCCTCCGGCACTTGTAATGGTTTCTGTGAAGGAGCACCACACAGTATCGAGGACGCGAAAAAAGAGAATATCGCGAATGCGTCGTTCGGGTTTCGAGAAGCTGAGAGTTATACAAAGCCATATGCGCTGGGTTCAAATTGAGCAAAGCGTGTATTCGGTACCGGTTTAAGTACCCCGTCCCTTTCAAGTTAACAAGTTAATGCTTCAATATCATTAAGGCTTCATTTCGCTTGTGACAGCAATCCATGAAGTCGCACCTGTCTGGTCTTTTGCGGTTAGAGCCATCGTAGCCTTCGTCGAATGCTGACAGACAGCATGCATAATGGCTAGGGTGCCGAGCCGAGTAGAGTGGAGGATACGAGAAGCCTGGAAGATGGGCGCCATGCGTGCAATCCTTTGTGCCATGGCATACAATTGAGACCATGGTGGAAGAGGGAAGAGACCCAGACCAAAAAAGGAAATCAGACCCGTTTCAAGCTTCTACTTCTTGGAAAGGATCCAAGGTCATACATCGTTTTTCATTGAACAAAGAGTAATAAAAACAGATCAAAAAGGAGAGATATGCCAGGGGAGGAGAATGCCCATGAGGAATGAATGCGTGCGTGGGTGAGTAAAGAGAGCAAATGCAGAGCGATGCGACGAGATAGTGAGATAAATAATGCAGTATGGATGTGTTATTCTTCTGTTTTCTCTACGGCCGCGCCGCTAGCAATGAGCGGATCTCCGCGATGCAATCGCTGAGCCGCGCATGGACCTCTCGCGCGTTCTCCAGTAAAGGCTTGATGTTCTCCGGCGTCATAGCGAGCTTGGGATCAGGCTGTGACACAGGAGGCATCGAGCGAACAGAGCCCGTCTTCCCGCCCTGTCGCGACCGAGAAAACTGCCGCGATGGGCTCTCAGCCTTCGATGTCGACTTCATGTCCGCATGCTCGTTGACATTGGAGAGACGCGTCGCCCGCGCTGCTCCCGCTCCCGCCGTCAGATCGTGGACCGAGGTCCGCGAGCCACTGGGCGATCGGATTGGTGTGGTGGGGCGCCCGGACGCGGGGAGCGAGGAAAGATGTGTGCATGTACGGCGAGCGGCCCCGAATAGTCGAACCACCACGAGGTACGACCGAGGCAGCGGCTTCCGCGTCGGATGCGGAGTCCTCCAAGCGATCCCAGTCTTCCTCATCGCCGGTGCTGTTGGAGCTTTCTCGGCCACCAGAAATACCGCTGAAAGTAGGATAGACTTCATGATCAAAGCCGTCTTGTGCACTCTCCATGGATACATCGGCAAAGGCGGAGGCGGGTGGGGTCTTGCTCTTCCCGATCCGGAAGATGGACGCGAGGGACGGGCGACGAGGAGAGGCTGTTTTGAGAGACGGAGGATCGAAAGGCGAGAGTGGCCGATGGTCGAGCGCACGGAAACGGACTCAGGGCCTGCGCTCGTCTTCGCCCGCCGGCGCTGTTGCT
This sequence comes from Mycena sanguinolenta, assembly GCA_014462675.1. Lineage (NCBI taxonomy): Eukaryota > Fungi > Basidiomycota > Agaricomycetes > Agaricales > Mycenaceae > Mycena > Mycena sanguinolenta. Next base: position 44,984 of record JACAZH010000095.1, on the reverse strand, counting down.
TGCCGTTCGTCGCCACCTGCCGATGCTGATACAAGTGTTGCGCGTGAAGGTCACTGGACGACTCAGTGCTTGCGGTCGAAGATGGCACAGGCGGCGTCGTGCCGCCACCCTTCGTCAATGCTCTCAACATGTCCCGAATCCCACTCATCCGCATCCGGCTGCTCCGCCGCTTCTTCTCCCTTCGTAGGGTTCCCTCCTTGCACACCGCTCTCCTCCGAAGGCAGCGTGACAGTGCTGTTCATCCCATCGCCCCACCGCCACTCCCGATTCACAGTCGTGGTGCTCCCCGCGGCCGCCGCGATCACCTCCTCTGGTATATCCTCCGCAAACGAGTCGTCGGGGCCGCCCGGCGTGGGGTTCAGCATCTCCTTGAGGAGGAGAAGCTGTCGTTGGCTGAGGTCATTGCGTCCGTCGACGCCCGCCACGCGAGGTTGCCTGGCGGACTCGCAATCGGCGGGCTGGGTACCGCGCCGACGCTCGCGGTCGTCGTCAACGGCGCTGGAGATGGCGGCACCTTGGCGTCGTCCTGGAGCGTGATCGCCCGTTCGCGCTTGCCTTTTCCGCCCTTCACGCCATCACTCCCGCCCACGGAAGACTGCTGCATCGCAGGCGCTGACGTGCTTGTGCTGGGCGGCGAAGTTCCGCTTCCGCCACCACCGAGCTCTATAAGCAGCTCCGCGCACTCCCATGAGATGCGGTACTTGGAGTTGATGGTGTAGAACGCCGATGCAAGCTGCTTGTACGCCTGCTGCTGTCTGCTGGATGGGCGAGTGTGGATTGGACGACGAGGTGTTGGAGCGGTGACGTTTGAAGAACGTCGGTGATGAGCGGGCAGCCTCCTTCTCCTCCTTCTCCTTGGCTGGCGGCGGATGGAGGACGTGCATATCGAGGATCCCCTGGACCTCCAATACGAGCGCCTGGTACGTGTTTTGGAGCTCCTTGAGCTCTGTGAAAAGCGTATTGTTAGCTCTGGCAATTGAAAGAAACGGAATACACCGTACCCTCCACATTTCTTGCGAATTCTCGTACCATGCCCAAGTCCCGCCGCAGCCCAACCTGCGCCTGGCTGATGCGAGCGGGGATCTTCAAATCACCAAGGGAATTGCGACGCATCGTCCCCGTCGCTGCTGCACCCAAAGGACTGCTGGCCACTGCAGCTGCCGTAACGACAGGATGAGCAGCCGCAGACCGTCCCAGCGACGCCGACTGCGGCGACACCGGCGGTTTCGGCGATGGCGAGCTGGAGTGCGACTGTGAGGATGCTGGCGCGAGTGAGGGAGATGAGGAGGACGCCAGCGAAATAGGGGAAGCCAGTGGGAGAGATCCTGGGCTAGACGCATGTGAGAACGTGGTGAGCGTATTCTTCCGAGGCGAGCCAATATTGATGGGCGCCGGTGCCTTCATCGTGGCCGTGCTCCCGCTGGCAGAGCGGACAGTTTGCGGCGGCGAAGGCGGTTGAAGCTGCACGTCGACAGGAGGGCACGCAGGCGGCGGTAGTCCATCGACCGATCGCTTTTCGTTCCCGCCCTTCTTGGCCTTCCCGTCGTTCTCCTTCTCGTCTCCAGACATCCCGACGCCCGAAATCGACACCCCGCTCTTGGTGCGCTTGTGCCGCTGCCCAACGAGACTGATCCGGCGCACATTCCGCTCGACGAATCCCATCCCTTCGCGCTCCTTCTCCTTCTGCTTCCCCAAATCCTCGACGCTCCCCACCGCCGCCCCCGTTGGCCGCCCCACGCCCAACGCCCCATAGCCCCTTGCTCGGGCTCGCATTCGGCGTCGGATTCGGATTGGTGCTCGAATTCGCAACGGGCGTCGCATTGTCGTCCTCCGAGTTCCCATTCAACGGCCGAATCGTCCTCCGGATCTGCACGAACCCAAGACTCCTCCGTTTCACCAACTTCGTCTTCCCCTCCTTCCCGCCCTCTTTCTCTTTTTCACCTTCTCCTCGCGCCCGCCATGGGGAGTTGGCGTATACGGCCGCTCTCCCGCGCTTAAATCCGTCGCGCCCCCTTCCCCAGCGGCACCATCTCGACCCACACCACCTCCTCCTGCTCCTCCGCGAAACCGATTGCCCCGCTCACGGTCCCGATCTCGTTCAGCAGGCGATCCAGAAGAGGCCCGAAAAAACCACCCCCCGGGGTGCGGCGGCGTCGGGCGGCGTGAGGGGCGGCGTCTTGGGCGTGTACTCCTGCTTGCCGGTCCCAGATCCGTACTGCGAGTGCCGCTGCTGGGCCTGTGCGGCCTTGTTCCGGGGGCGGCGTGATGGGTGTGGGCGCGGGAGGGGGATGCGCGTACGAGTGGCGCGAACGCGACCGCGATTCAGAGCGGGATTGTGAGGGAAGAGTGCGAGCCGGTGCGAAGTAGTGAGGGCGGGCGGGGCGTAGCTTCGTTGGTGAGGCCATTGGCGTGCGCAGTGATGTCTTGGATGACGTCGAGCTCGGGATCTGAGAGTTGCGTCGGTAAGTAACGGAGATGAATGACGATTAAAAGATAGAAGACATGAGCGGGGGGCCGAGTAACGGCGCAAGGCTGCCCCAAGAAAGCACCGCCACCAACGGCGAAGCGTGCTTCTTCCCCGCAAGCAAAAGAGAAGAAAATGGAAAACAGACAAAACCTCTCACCTCCCATCCCAACACTCCCGACACTGACACTACTGCTCTTCTTACGCCCCGGCACAGCCCACCTCTTCACACTCCCGATCCGCGACAGTAGCCCCCCACCAGCCCCGGGCGACCCCAGTACGACGTGGCTACCACTCGCACTTGAGCCGGCGGGATGCGCGCCGTACGGCGTGTTGTTGTTGCTCGTGCTCGACGTGCTCGGGTGGAAGTACACATTGTTCCCATGCGGGGGCGCATTGTACGCCGCGCTGCTGCTGGAGCTATTCGCGCCGGCGCCGTATATCGCACCCGCACCCCCGCCCGCGACATCGTCCTCGGCGTCCCAGTCCTCCTCCGCCGTCTCCGCCTCCTCCGAGCTCTCCCTTCCCACCCCCACCATCCCCACTTCGCGCATCCCCATCTCACGCATCTCGCGCATCTCCAACATCCCCCCGCCCCCCGCCCCCTTACTCGGCCGACTCTTCTTCCTCAACCGCCTCCGCTCCCTCTCCCGGTGTATGGGCGGGCTGGGCGGCAGCCCTGCGAGACCCTTTGCGCCCTTCGTGCTGGCGTTCGCCCGGGGCCGATTGAGTGCAGTCGTGCTCCCCGCACTCGTATGCGTGTACGCAATCGACGCATTATCGGGGTGGGTGTCGGGCGCGGAAAAGACAGACGCTGTGGGGCTGCGCGGAAAGGGGAACGGCGCCGCCCCGCCACCAGTTCCGGGGATGATGATGCCAATCCCCGCGCTCCGCCCGATACTGCTCGCAGGCGTGATACCGCCTGGGAGTGGCGGCACAGGCGGGGGTGGACTCCCGTTGGGGATGGTGAAGTTGGATGAGCCTGCAGCGGAAGAGACGGAAGCGAGCGTGCGTCGTGAGCGCGCGGTGACCGTCCTATCCTCCTCCTCCCCAAAGCCGAGCTCCTCGTCGTCGCTCGAGTCCCACTGGTCCTGACGCGCAGTCGCGCCGGACCCCGCGCGCATGCGCTGTTGTTGTTGCCGGCGCTGAATCTTGCTCGCCCTTGGTGTGCGGTGACCGTGCGACAGCTGGTCGCGTGCGGGCGGCGGGGGGAGGGAGAATCCGGATGAGCTGGAGGTGTGGGCGTTCGTGTCGTCGATTGAGTTTGGATATATGTCTGATTCGGGATCGCGATGTCGATGTAGATTTGTTTCTGGTGGTCCGCCGGCTTCGACCGAGGGCGACGACGCATCGGCATCAGCGTCGTCCTCCGCAAAGTCGTCGTCCCAGTTTTCTGTCGTTTCGTGTGAGTCGCGGTGTCGTGGTGCGTGCGCATGTCGTTCGTGGTTGTTATCTTGGTCTTGGTCTATGTTTTCCTCAAGTTGGTCGGCATACGACGTTGGTCGCGTCGAGCCCTTGTTGCTGTGGAATTCAAAGTCGTCGTCCCAATTCTCGGAGGCTTCTGCAAAATATGAAAATCAGCATCAGCGAGCCGAAATTTGGTCCTAGTAAGAGACACGAAAATTGTAGGTGAAGGAAGCCCGCGTGGTACCCGGAAGCAATATAGCAGCCTCGATGTACCGCGCCCATCACGCATCAAAGCGCAGAGATGGCGACGGCGAAGGGGGAAGAAAAGAGAACTAGAATGACTGCGCGCGACGGAGTAGCCAGCGGGGGCGGATACGAATGAATTATCAGATTGCGGGACAGATGCATTGCAATATGTCATGCCATGCTCCTGCCAACGTAGATGGAGATCGCAGCGGCGCGACGTATGCTCGGAAAACGTCGCAGAGGTCGTAAAAACCGCATAGAAAGCACCCAGTTGGTCGCCGAAGGATTCTGAAGCCATAAAACGTCGGAAGACGATGCTCGCGCGCATGAGCATGTCAGAGGACCCCCCAAGGAAGTTTTCCGTACATCGCACGGATACGAAGGAAGTCAAAAGACGCAGCTGAAGCGAAAAGCCTGTCCCCTCGTTCATGTGCGATCCCAGTTGCTCCAGCTTCGGTCACCCTGACTGCCAACGGTGCCTGACGCATCATTCGGCCGCCCAAGTCCATCACCAGCGTATACAAGCTCTCTCCGCGCCGAAAACGAGCTGATATCGCGTCCCCTCGCTCCCGATTGGACCCCAAAGACGAGCAAAGAATTTTCGGCGCCAGAGACACACCTGAGTTGTGCATCATGTCGTATGATCATGAGTTTCTGGACCAAAATCAGCACAGATCCTTTGCTTCACTATAGAGACATGGAAAAAGAAACGCACCGTGGCTTCGTGGAAGAGAACGAGAGTCCTTTGTTTTTAGCAGAGAAAAGTTAAAAGGAACAAGGTCCACGCGTTACATGTTACGCGTGACCGTGACTTTTTCGCCATAGCACGCGGTGCTCGGACCGGTTTCGCTTTGTGTTCTTGTTCTCAACCAGCTCCTGTGTGCTAAGCGCTTTGTCTGCTCTTGTTCTGCTTTGGCCGTGGTGTAAATGTCTCAGATCTCTATCCTGCGCTTGGGCTCCCCCGTCCCTTGGTGCTCTCCGAGTTTACCAGAGTTTACCCGATGGCTTGTCAATGTCATGGATGCAATTCAATTTTGAAATCCAATTCCAATTCCTGGCGTTTCAAGCTCGTCATCGAATCCGAGTCCTACATCTTGCAAAAAATATTGTTCTCGACCGAAGATACCGCGTTAAAAGAGCCTACGGCCCTACTCTCAGTTTCTTCAATTTTTCAAACCTGCGTGCGGACGTTCTGGCAAGAGGAAGGTACGCGGGAGGCGCATGCTCTTGGATACGCCTAGACACGCCTAGAAACGCCTAGATCTAGCCCTCCCTCACCTCGCGCACGTCCTCAAACGCAGTTACAAAAATCCCATCCAGCTCAAACGCGGCACACGAAGCCGCTCAAAACCTTTCCCTCACAGCAACGACTGGACCAGAAAACCCAAAGGCTTGTAGCAGATGGTCCGCACCCACTGTCATGGTAGTCATCTTCGTCTTCGCAAAGTGGGTCTCCCGTTCGATTCGGACAAGGCCATGACGACTCTCGAGTTTTTTTCACGTCTCGAGCATCAACTCGGGAAAGTGAAGGTAAATACCATCCAAACGCGCCTAGAGAAATCCCCGCACACGTTGGGTTTTTTTTCCCGATACTGCAGTGTAAAATTCCGGCGTCCAAATGACCACCACCTCATTGCTCATTGCTGCGCCAGCTCCCAATTATCAGGCCTGTAGCAAATGGTCCGCATCCACTGTCACGGTATTCTTCCTCGTCTTAGGCGGGTCCACCGTTCGATTCGGACCAGGCAATGGACTTCGATGTTCTCTGACTTTTTTTGCAAGTAGTGTTTGAAGCACCATCTCAGGAGCGCGAGTCAAAACCACTTGCCCGCCAGCCGGGCTCGAGAATTTCTCCTCTACTACCGACTACTGACGGCAACCGTCCTTGTAAGGACCCCTCAACTTCGCAATAAGCTATGCGCGTATGTATCCTCGTGTAAGCCTCATGCGCATGGCGCACAATATGTTAAATCGCATGCCAATGCAAATTCTGGTGGGACCCGTTCGATTTGGGACGCGGCCCTAGTATCGACCCATGATGGTTTTTGCGCGGTGAGCATCACGCAAAATCACACAAAAAATCCAGTCAGCTTCATAATGACATTTAAGTTGATTCAAGTTCATTCTCTTATAAAGCAAGTGGGTCGCCAGTTCCACCGAAAGCGCTTTTTTTAGTTTTCTTCTTTCAACTGCCGAGTGCCGATTGCTGACCGCAGCTGTTGTGTATAGGAGAGAGGCGCCTTCAACTTCGAATGGAATCAAGTGGGGCTTAATCTTGGTTTAGGCCTCGTGCGGATGGCCGCACCCACGTAGAATAGCTTGGTGGTATGAGCATTTCTAGTGGCACACCCGTTCGATTCGGGACAAGGGGCTTAGTAGGCAGCGAACTATTTTTTTTCGGCTGTGTGTAACGATCTTGCTTGTGCAAAGACCCAGTTCACGTCCACACTGACTTGATTGTTTCTCAGTTTCTGGATGTCACTACACGGCCTGGATGCGGATGGTCCGCGCCCATGTATTTGTGCCCTTGAAGTTAGGGAGATTGTGCTCTTTCTCTCTCACCTGCCGAGTGCTAACAGCAGCTAGCTGGTTGCTTCTATGAAACTTCAACCTCGCCTAACCAAGTGCATATCCATTTTATTCAGGTCTTGAAGCGGGTGGCCGCACCACGCACAATAAAGGACAGTATGTTGACCGCGAGGATTTCCCGTTCGATTCAGGACGCGGTCTTAGTGTGGAGAACATCTATTCAACTTTTTTCTGTTCATGTGCGGAACTTGCTCTCGTCGAGTTTAATTGATACTCACTTGCTTGCAGTGTTGCAAAGCTTGGTAGGGGCCAGTGCCTCTGTCATTTTCTATACTTCTAGGACCTACAATTTCAACCTCGTTTACTTCGCAACAAAACCAAATGCGTATTGACGCCTCGAGCGGATGGCCGCCTAATGGTGAATGTTGTGTCTATCATCTCTATGTGCATTCCTGGAGATCCGTTCAATTTGGGACGGGGCCTTGGAATCGATGGTGAATTAAAATGGTGTTTTTTCTTCCTGCTGTGCGTGACGATCTTGCTCTCACAAAAAGTTGCTCGCTCGGGTTTGAGGCGTTGTTATATATAACGGCTTGGTAGCTGGTGGTATGTACCCATGTACGCATTGCTTGCGACTCTGAGGCATAAACCACGGGGCCATATGTTTGATTTGGAAAGGCGAGCTGGCCACAGAGAAATTTTCTTTTTTCAACTGCCGACTGGCGTTCACTATGGAAGATGGCGAGAGATGATTTTTCGGTTGAAGGTCTCCACCATGAAGCTGCCATGTGCGATCAGAGGCTTTCCAAGCTTCAACTTCAATTGTACACGCAAACTTTCAACTCGATTGAACCGTGGGTTGAAATCACGGACTAACCGGCCCGACCGTATTTGTTTCAAGTTGTGCCGGAACATTGCGAGAATCTTTTGACTCCTTTCTGCCACTTTGCCACCCAAGTTCTGCTCAACTTTGGCTACTCAAGGGCCCCGAGCTTGAAACGCAGTCCAATAATACTGTGGCGAAGCCAGCGCTGCTCATTTTAACGACAATTCCAAATTCCGCCACCTGGAGTCCTGGCTGAGTGAAATTTTCGAGACCATCCACCTCTTCGCTCATCTCGGCTGCCAACGCGATCTGAAAGACCCACAGTTCCCTCGTTGTTTATTTGTCCTGGTTCACTTCTTGATTCACTTTGCAATAACTCAAACTGCTTCTCTCGGATATTCAACACTCTCCTCCTCGAGGCTCACGATCCTCTATAAATTCACCAACAAATGCAGCGCATATTAGCTATGGTCGACAAAGCTTTGACCATCTCAATCATACTTGAGTAGCTTTTTGCCCTTCTTTCAATCCAGACCTTCATCGACTTCAGTAACACTTCACCATAGAAGGGAGAAGAGCGTCAGAGAAGCTTTGTGGCGGGTGGTCGTGCGCGCGCCCAGTACTGCAGAAGTTGACGAGACCCCGGTTCAATTCCGGACAAGGCTATTGCTGGCCACGCTCGATATTTTTGCTTGTAGGGCTCCGCCCTCGTTGATCGATGAGCGAATTCTCTTTTCAACCAGCGTTCAAATTTTCATGCTTCGCTCAGATATTCAACCTTTTTCGCCAAATTCTTCTCAAACTCACGACGATCGAACTTGTTAAATCGGACGCTTGCTTTTTTTTTGGCTCTTATCGTCATGCTCTCCATGGCCAATGCAAATATTATTATCGACGATGCTTGCGTGTCGTACGTACAACAAACTTGGTTCGAAGTTGATCGCTAACAAGGCCACACCGTGACTTCTTTTCCTGCTCTCCCTTTACTCCAACTGCCTCACCAACAAACCCTGAGCGTCGGTCACTTTCTTCATGGCCGCCAAGGAAGAAAAAACTATCGCGAAATTATCTGATCGCTTCGAAGAGGTGGAACTCGAGCCACCTCAGGCTGGCGGTAGTGATGTTCAGGGCCCGGCTCGGCCTGAAAGCCCGGGCTCGGGCTCGGCTTGGGCGGGCTCAGGCTTCAGATTCTCCGGGCCCGAGCCCGAGCCCTGGGTGCAGGGCCTGAAGCCCTGAGCCCGGGCCCAAGCCCGGGCTTTTTCATAGCCAAAAAAAAAAATAAAAACACTATGCTAGATTATACGTGTATGTTACGTGTCTGGAGAAGATACGGGAGGAAGCAGTTCTTAATTGTCTGGGTGGACATCTATTAAAATGTCCCAGCTAGTCAGCTGCTTGCTCGCGCCAATTCCTTCCCCGGCCATCACCTTGTCCGAATTCTATGACAGAAACGTGATGGCCGTAGCTCAGCCGATCGGTAGTCAGTCTGCGTTTGTGAAGTTGAACACGCAGGCAATGGGCAATTTTTTATTTAGCCCGGAAATGAGAAGGTTTAAATAGTTTAGTTCATTTGTTTGCAGTTTACGACCCCCCGTGAACTAGCTAAATATGTATATCTAGGCCCGGGCTTGCCCGGGCCTGGCGGGCCTGACATTCCTCAAGCCCGAGCCCTGGGCCCGCCAAAGCCCTGTGCCGGGCTCGGCCCGGCTTGTTCAAGCCCGGGCCCGGCTCGGCTCGGCCTGCGGGCCTGGGGCCGAGCCCTGAACATCACTAGCTGGCGGTGGCGAAAAAGAGGAGATGAAGCTTCAGCCGGATAAGCACACCAATCGTACTGCTTGGAACGCTTACTTCGAGCGCGAGGTAGCTGAGGATTATGCAATTTTTTGTCGCAACCTGGGCAAGCCAAAGGTTCCGAAAAAAGAATCGGACGAGCCTTTTCTAGGATTCAAGGGCTGCGATATCAAGACGGTTAACCAGGACATAGCGTTTACGACATCTGAGCTCATTCATGCCGAGCGCACGCTTGCGGCTTTCGCTCTCGAGAAACTCGACGACGATAACTTTGAATCGCATTGGACGGCGCTGGATCAGAAGCAGAAGGAGGAACTCGTTTTGGAGGGTTTATATCGTGGTGCCTGTGCTGCGCCGGATGAAAGGAGCCGTCTCGAGTGTCCAGAAATGACAGTCAGCGGACTCGCGGGCGATGGAGAAGACAACCTGATTCACTTGGTGCGTCTCATGATGTGCATTTTGCAACGTGTCGCTCACATTTCACAGCTAAGACGACTCGTTGAGTACTACACTACCGGCCGTCACCTGGAAGAGTCCATCTTTCTGTTCACACATCCATACCGGGACTTGTTCAACATTCCTATAAAGCGCACAGACTATGATGGCGCTGTCAATTATCTTGTCGTCGTCTTCCGAACATGTTATATTGTGGAAACTCTCCGGGGAATACTGGAGGCATTCGTACGTCCATTAAAAAGTTCATCTCATCTTACTCTGACCTGAAACTTCTCCATAGTACCATATAGTGCCCAGGGTCACTCGTCGAAATAATCTTATCGGCCGTACTCCTTCCTCCGCAGCGATAGTGCCAGAAGACACACCATCCATTGGTGCCGTTCGCAAGTATTTCGGTATCCCGGTGATCAGAGAGCGAGTCGAGTACGCGTGCTATACCTGCAAGTGCATCAAGGCCCGAGATGAGCTCAAGCGCTGTGGGAAGTGCCTTATTGTCCGCTATTGTTCTAGGTATATATAGCCTCAAACACGCCGTCATGGTTGATCTCACGGTCTCAAACAGCGAATGTCAGAAAAAAGACTGGAACGACCATAAAAAGTTCTGCGGCGTAACCCACTTCGATCCCGCTCTCCTCACGCCGCCGCCTCCGCCCCGCCCACAGTTTATCGGCTGTCCCGCCGTAGCGAAGGGTTACGTTCGTAGCAAGGCTTTGTGGCAACAAATTGAGTGGCTCAGCAAACCCGACTCGCTGTTGCAGGATTATCACGCAAGTCGCACATCATGTCTGCATATCGCGACTCTGACACCTCAGCTTATAGTTCGAAATTGCTCCCCAACCGCACCAGGTCTGTGCGGATATTGGACCCGCCTGGTGGTATGTCTTCATTTCATCTTTGTTGAACAAGAATCCATTGTCACCTCATCACTATCAATCTCCCTCGATAGGGCAACTTATGTTCTTCGTTGCACGCCGCCGCGCCATGGCCTCGGGAGATCCTTCCGGCGTCCATATGATGCTCGCCATCCTCCACTATATGTCGCTCGGCGGAATGCTGAACCTCACACCGCAGCAGATCGCTAGCCAGTTCGAGAAGGAGTACGGCGTGGAGATCCGTTCAGGGGGCGTGGTCGGCGCGGGCTTGTCACCATCCACCCAGCAGGAGAGAGAGGAAGAGCGCGAGTTTCACAGGCAGCGCTTGGCGGCGGCCACTTACTCGGAGCCTGACGCGGTCCGTGAAGTATTCTCGCCACCAACGCGCGCGGAAATAGAGGAGGAGTTAGCGTATCAGAATGGCCCACTTCCGCAGTGGATGTTACAGGCATTTTCTTGAAGATGCCTCTTGTCACATTTTGGAATTGTCGTTTGACTTGTTGACTGGAAAAAATCTCAGTTGTTAAATAATATCAGCTTGGGACTCGTCTTGTGTCTAGGGCTTGCAGCCGTGCCGTAAAATTACGGAGACACGGGCCGTAAATACGGTTACGGACCCGTATCGTCAAGCAGTTGAGACCATCTTATACGGGACGGGACGGCACGGGTTCGGCCGTAATACGGTGAGCCGTAACCGTCCGTTTACGGCTTTACGGCTTTGTCTCGATGGTGCCCCCAAAATGGGAGGAATTTCCTGCGGATCAGGCTGGCATGCTGCCGATGGCATGTGAAGTTACTAATCATTGATCCATGGAGCAAGATTCGGCACATCCAACAGTCATCGGCTCATGAAGGCTCATCACGGAATGTTCCGAGATGTTCAACTTGCATGATGGATGTAGTGCCGTCGTTAAATTGAGATATTTACAGTTCAACTGGATCCCCATGTCATTTACCGTGCAATAGATAGGTTTTTGACGAAGGAATGAAATATTTTCTCGCGCGTTGAAATGCGATCACAGGTGGCGCCGTAATTACGCCGTAACGGGCGGCACGGGCGGGACCCGTGCCGTTCGAGCATCTGCGCAATGGTCTTACGGACGGCTCAACCGTACCGTAAGAAAATTACGCCGTAATTCTTACGGCCGTGGCCGTAACACGGGCGGGTGCAAGCCCTACTTGTGTCGATAGCGCAGAAGGTTTGTGTGGATTTCAGCAAGCCAAAGATATTACGTTCAAATTGACTGAGAAGTGCAAAGGACAAAAAAACTATCATATCATGGCAACATGCATTTTTGAAAGTAGCAGTACATGGATCTAGAGTAGAGTGAACCATCGAGATAATCACCGCAAAATATTTTGGATAATAGTTTCGAATGGGCTGGGGCTTGCCAAAAAAAGAGTCAACAACCTGCTGAGTTCGGAAATTGATCATATACCCAAGGTTAATACGCTATCGCGACGACCAGACTACGGCTCCACTATGATCGTCTTTATGGATGGAAATGCCTCGCGGTAGGCATTTTCCGCCAGCGAGGATTTGTCGATGCGGAGTTCTTGCAGATTGCAACGCGATCGCGAGATGAAGTCCTTCAATGAGCGCAGATTGATGCCATGCTCGTACACGCGAAGTGAGTGGAGTGCAGGCGTTGTCAGATTAGCGAATAACGGCAACAAGCTGAGGTTGGACGTGACATCCCAGACGAGCTGCATGGTGAGGTAGGACAGGTGGGGATGTATTGGGAGTGTCGGAGATGAGATGGTATAGATCGTGCCACAGATGCCGAAATCACAATGAACGAGGCTCGCCGCATCGCGTAGAATCTCCACGCATTCCTCCAGGTAGAGGCAGTAGGCGTGGAAGTGGGTCAATTGTCGCCAGGGGAGATTCATGACGGATTTTTTCGAAATTCCACGTGAGGACGACCTCTTTCAGTCTGGGCGCACAATCGAAGAGGTCCATTGGAATGGCGTCTGATGGATATGGATCGGACAGACCAAACGTCAAACGCTGCAGCAGAGGCATGTTGCACTGGAGGAAGTGCAGATTCTCGCGTGCGAGATTCAGATCGGCCTGTTCCCATCGCTCACTATGGAGGACAGCCTTCTCAAGCAGCTGAGCCTCCACGTCAGAATCCCTGCTTATTTCCTGATATGGGATGCTGAAGGAGAGAGGGCAATTGCCCGAGCGAGACAGCCAAGTATCCAGCAGCTCGAATGGCGCAGTAAGTTGCACGGAAGAGTTGTTAGAGACGGTCATCCGGATCGCTCTCCAGAGCCGGGGAGTTGCGATGGCAATGGCACGCCATTTACGACAAATTGCGCACAAAAGCAACGGAGAGGACTGCCAAGAATGCTCAGGGCATTCTGGGTAGGCGGGCAGGAAATGTAGAAAAATTTCCGACATTATTTCTGTCGGAAGTTTCGAGATCGGATGAGTCGGCTGGTACGGATTCTGTTGGAGGGGCTCTCCCGGCTGAACGCTCGTATCCTGCGGAGGCAAATCCGTGCCACAGCCTTCGTCATCCATTCCAACCTGCTCATGCACGTCAGTGAATCCATCCGCAACACCAGAGAGAAAAAGGACAGCAATTTCTTCTGCCTTTCGCAGTGGTCTGCTACACATACGCAGCCTGCAAGCGAAACGGCGTGGTGGTAAAGCGTAAGCAATTGAAATTTGATGGCGGAGATAGTCGGCGCTGGTTCCGCAGATCGCATTTTGCTGCTTCCTCGTCGATCATCTAGATCTGAATGGCAGTACTCTGAAACGCGGACAATGATTTCTCTCGTAGAACAACACATCCAAGTTTTGCAGCCGCGGCCATCTCGGCGAACACGCTCTTCGGAAGATTCTTCCCACCGATGGTTTAGGGCCTGCTCGGGTGACACGGAACCCAAGGACCAGAGTGACGACGATCTATCACACTTCGACAGTCTTCGAGTGATTCCTCAGCGAGCACAGCCCTGCCGAGGCGTACGCCTTGGCAAGCAAACGTAGCCGTTCCGTAGTGACTAGTCTCTCAGACAGACGCTTCAACAATTAGCTCGTACCTCGCTAGTTATAGCCGTTCCGTGCTACCCAATCAGGCCCTCACCGCGTGAGGCATCGAGTCGAAGAGAAATTTAGCGGAGTCCGTCGATTTGAACCAATCCAACCACGCTTGAAGCTTTCAAATTTTGCACAGCAAGAAAACGAGTCTAGTAACGTAGGGTTCCTTGAGTCAATGTACCACTGCGACGACGGTCGGTAAGTACTCTCAACAATGAACAGTCCCATTCGATTCGGGTCGGGCTATAGCGTTTCTACAGAAGAAAGACTTTTTGGACAATTCTCTGCCACAGATTTCGTCCTGTCGGAACTTTACATGTAGTTCCGACTCAGAGCATGGGCTTATTTGGACATTTCATCATCCTTGATGCGATCCGGCGAGCTGTAGCAAGTTTGCCATTCGAAAAAGAACGATTTCTGGATTCATGCATGCACGACAGCCGCATTTATTGTCAACTCGAACAACTTTAATTTCGACCCATTGGGACGCAAGCCCAGCTAGAAAACTGAGCTGAGCGCTGCAGACAATGATGTCAAGTAAGGAACGTTTCATTCCAAGTCAAGTACGATGTATTCTATAGAAACAATCGAAGCGAAAGAACGGAGTGAGTTAGCATACTAGATTCTAGATAAGGTTATTATATTTCCAACTTCCATCCACAGCTACAAACCTCCGCCTATGAGCGCACATGTTCGCACACCGCCCACATCGCCCGCAGTCCGTACCACCCAACAGCACAAAATAGCGCAAGCGCAAAGACCTTTGCGGTACCGCGGTTCCTCATCACTGCAGTTCCGAGTGCGAATTTGGCCGCGTGGCCTGAGTCTGCGAGGCGGGACCACACCGTGGTGGGCGGGCCTTGGGCGCCAGCTTCGTCGATGGCGGCGACTTCCTCCGGGGAGAGGGGGGCTGTAAGGAAGATAAAGTTGTTGGTATTCATTTGGGGAGAGGCGCGAGAGGGGAAGGGAAAGGAACTCACGCAAATCCCCAGTGGCGAGGTACTCCTCTAAGCGGCCCTTGTTGGACGTCGTTCTACGCAGATGTATTGTTCAACTTTGAAGTGCCTAGTAAAAGGAGAGAAAAAAACGAACGTGACGATGACGACCCCCTTTGCGCGAGCCCACAGTAAAAGGACTTGAGTGGGAGAGATGCCGTGGCGGGCAGCTGCCGCAGCGACGGGCGCGTCGACGGGTCCACCGGGGTATTTCGTGATCGAGCTGGATAGGATGAGAAACGCGTCAGCTAATGTGCGTCAACTCATGTGCATTCGGAGGCGGGTTGTTCAAGGAAGAAAGCGCCTTACGTGAGGCTGCTATACCCAGCGGTGAGGATTCCCTGCTCCGTCGACCACTCGACCATTTCCTTGTTCTGAGCCCAATTGTAAGGGTGGAATTCGATCTGGTTGACCGCAGGAATGACACGGGCGTTCCGGACGAGACTCTGCAGCGGCTTGAGGGTGAAGTTGCTTACGCCGATGCTCCTGCAAATGTGCATGAATACCAAAGCACATTCGATTGTGTTGGCCGTGCACGCACTTGGCTAAGCCAGCCTCCTGGATTGCCTCGAACTCCCTCCAGACGGAGTCGAGGTCGTTGAAAAACCGGGGGTTGTGGATGAGGTATAGGTCAACGAACTTGAGGCCGAGCTGTAGGCAGCAGCGCAATGCTTAGCCTTTGCGAGTGAGCGACGAAAAATAAATACGCACTTTGGACAGACTGTTCTCGATGTTTTTGTGCATCTGCCCTCCGGGCCCGTGCGATTTCGTGGTGACATACACCTCAGACCGCGCCAGACCGCGCTCCTGGATTGCCTTTCCGACGAACTCTGTGTGTGGGATGAATTTGTGGAAGCGCTCAGAACACGGAGAACTACGCGCCCTCGGTCTCGTAATCTGGATGAAGTGACATGAGAGCGGGTCACGGATAAATTCAACAAATATTACGCACATTGCGCGGTGTCGATGTGCGTGAAGCCAACATCGATTGCCTGCTCCACAAAGCGAGTTACATCCATCATTTTGTAGCGGCTCCCAGTGCCTAACCCTCATGAGCGACGCTTCACAGACATAGGCCGAACAAGAGCTGACCAAAGGCAATGGCCGGAATCTACACGGGAATTAGAACGGTTTCAAATCGCAGAGACCTTCGCTCAGACCTTCTTCCCGTCATTCAGCGTCTTTGTCCCGAAAGGCATTTCGTGGTGGTTGAGGTTGTGGAAGAGAAGGAGAGAAGGGACGCGAATTGCGCAAGATTTGTGATCGGTGTGTCTTATTACGCGACATCGGAATAATTTATCCGATCAAAATCTCGGCCCCGTCTGTGGGTCAGGTCGGCTGGAATTTTCGAGTGCCGCATTACTATAATTGATCCTCCTCCTGAGTGCCTTCTCCGGTTCAGTCTACATAATCAAGGTGCTGTAATTGTCGGCACTAACGAATGACTGACTACTCAGCCGTTCGGAATAACTCTTTGACACTTCTCTGAAATATAAAACCTGAACTTGACTCGAACTTTGCTTGCACTTGCGCTATGCAATCCAATCGCTTGTGCACTAGGCTTTAGCACTCCAAATTTTCTCAGAAGCATCAGCTATGGATCCTGAAACAGTAGGCGTTCAATTTCAACTGATTGATACCAACCATTTGCCTGCGGTTGAATGCAGTCCCCGAGGGGGTCGTGCACTGTACACGCGCAATTCTCGGTGAGATTGAAACATAATCCAAAGCTTATTGAAAATTGCTTTTGCCCAACTTGAATACAAATTCTCGCTTCTGACCCTCATCGAAACGGGAAACATGTACAAGACGAACAAAGATAGAGATAGCCTGTCCCCGAATGGAACAGGAACTCCTCCGAGTTGGATTTTAAAGTTGATCCAAATCTTACTGACTGGAGGTGGTCGATCCGCTACCAGATTTCTAGCAGCTATTCAGGCTATCGCGAACCCGGGGTGTCGCCATCAGCCAAAGGTCAACTTCGAATTTTAGCCTCACCGAGAACTGGCATTCTACGCAATGCCCTCAGTTTGAAGCCCATGTCAATGTTATCGGGATATCCCATTTCCCCGTCTTCGCGGCCATACATGTCGATGGGTAGTTATAATAATTGGGATCGCAGACGAAACATACGCCAACCTCGAATCCTCTGATCCAACTCGAACAGGAAGTTGTTCGATGGGTTTGTAACCCTGGCTTAAGGCAGACGACGTATCTTGCGACCATTCCATATTAATTAATATTCCTCTCTCAAACCTTGGTTGTTTTCTCGTTGACGTGCAGGTTACTGAGACTTGTCAAAATATAAATTGTGGAAATAGAATGTAGCTAGAACTTGTCTACTAAGATCGGCCTCGGCCTGTTTGCTCTGAACCAGATCATGGAAAACCAGGATGTAGATTTGCGATGAAGCAAAAAGAGCCCAAGGGATGCCAAGGTCGTGCCCGGGTTCGAACCGGGGTTACGAGAAATTACATGAACTTGTCAAAATCTCAAGTGATAACCACTACACTACACAACCAATGGCCGGGCTTTGATCTTTTGCGATCACCACCGCAGAGACCACTTTTTCTTCCAAGTTCGTCAAGGTTGACTTTCGAGCTCCGACGTGTTCAAAATATACTTATAGGCGAAGTCAAGGCCAAGTCTATCGTTTTTCTCTATCAAATTTGGAGCTTCTGCCGGCGCGGTACAAGCCAGGGAGTACAAGAGTAAGATATCGCGTTTGTTGTGGTACAGGTACAAACGCATAAGGGCGCTATTTACGTAGCCACAATATATATACATTTCAGTCGCCTGAGCCCTTACCATACTTATCCAGCTTTACGAGCTCGCAATCATAAACACCTTGTGCGAAAGCCGTACAGGCCGCATGTGGCTTTTCGTCATTGTGCAAAGCCGCGCTGTAAAAAATGAATTCGGGGCTCGAACAATATACATCCCATTAGAATGCATGGAATTCAAGCGTATGAAGGCTTCTGAGTCATATCAGCCACGTGGAGTCCATTGAACCAGGCCAAAATGCCAAGTGGAAGTATCAATCCCTGGTGTCACATCAAAACATGGTATTCCTGTGCTTTCCTATAGGCCAAATTGAACTATACCGCAGATGCGCAGATGTTGGCCATAGAATACTAGTTTGAAGAAATGATAATGGTATTTAACGCACACGGAACATGAATTCCGTGCGGCTTTTTTGCACAACCTGTCTAATATCTCTGACATGCTCCTCACAAGTCTGGACATGTGGATCTCACCCTCGGAGAATATGCTGCCTTGACTTCTGCGTTGCAGCCGGCATGCAGTTATTTGGCAGTTACCTTTTCTTTAAGTAAGGTGATCGATTCTTCCACTGTGTCAAATTGCACGTTTATTCGGTGGTTTTCGGCGAAGGGGATCATGGAATTTGAATGGATATAAATACTTGGTCGCAATACCTAACGACTTTGGGAGATTCTAGAAAATTTCTCCGTTCACCAAATTTATTCAACGGCTTCTTCCCGCTCTCAACAAATTGGGAAAGTATCTATCTATCCGTTGTTGCCTCGTTGTCAATTTATAGTCTCAAGATGATTACATGCATTCTCCCGCTTCTCGAGCTCTTCTTTCGATGCGGGTGCAGTAAGTAATTTTTTCTTCGGTTTGGTTCAATTCAACGACACCGGCCGTTCCGCGCTGGAACCTTGTGTCGGCAATCCTATCCTGTCCAAGGTAGCTAGCCCTAGCCAAATTGCCACAAAGATAGGCGCCAGTGAGATCGAGGGGCCGACTGTCAGCGTTATTTTTATTCTATATCGACCAGATACCTCAAGGTGTGCTGTGGGGTCTGATGTTCCATCAGAAATCGTTATTCTCAGCAGCAAAGTCGATTGATATCCGCAGACCAATGACAAATTGACCTCGCTTTTTACTTACGATCTGGAACGATGTCGTAGATGCTTCGGAATACACACACTCAAAGTGGTTCGTGTACTTGGCTCGGATTCCAATATCCTCCTCAAATTGAGTTTAAACGGCCCATTTCCCCTCGTCTCTCTTTCCGTTTTAGGAAGCCCAAACCTCGAGCTGCCTCGAACTCAGCTCGCGGCAGCACTAATTCGGAATCAGTTCCTAATTCGATGATATGCGGACCAAATTGCCGCAAGCGGCCTAGCGTTTAGGCAGCGATTTTTGATCGTGGCATTGTCACTTCTGTGCAATTGAACAGGCGGAATAGGGTAGAAGTTTACGACTATCCGGATAACGATCGAAATAAAATGGGCCAGCTAATGGACAGCGGCAAGCCGTTCATACCTGCCTGATCCATGGCTCTAACCCAGTATCCGCTCGACAAGACCTTCATTGTCGCTGCTTGGCTAGAGGTGCGCATGTGCTGTTGTTCTGATCCAATACGCATTAATATTCCGCGACGCACTTCAAGGCCATTTTATATGGTACCGTGGACTCACAGTTTGGACCGCATTCTTACGGGGCTACAGGCATCTACTTTTGCGGTTTCTGGTTCAGTGTGTACATTAACTCTCTCGGTGGGCGCGTTAGTAGCCACAACAGGGTATGGTTTTCACGACACTTAGCGAATCCCTGTCCTTATAAGCTGTTCACCAGATTATGCGGGGAAGCTCCGTAGTTATGTTCGTGATAGCGACCGTGCATGTCGGTGAGCTCTTCCTGTACTAATTCGCCCAAAATTTCCCTCATGTGAATACAGGCATGAATGGTTATCGGACCGTCGTGGGATATACTGATTACGCAAATGCCCCCGGAGAATCAGTGGCTTTCTTGGGACAGATTTCCAGCTGTATGGACCCTCTCACCTCTTGTCTTTCTACCAGTGCTAATGAAATCTTCCTAGGGCACAACATCTTTAAAGATGTGCTGTACACCATCCAAAGTCTCCTGGGGGACGCCATGGCCGTATGTCTCTTGCCCGTTGTTGAAGTTCAGATTGCCAACCCGATCAGATTTATCGGTGCTATATAGTGTGGCAAGACTACAGATTCGTCATTCTTCCAGTGGCCATGCTTGTTACCAGCACCGGTAAGGACTAATATTACCTGACGCTCGCTTGAGTACTGACACCTATCACAGTCGCTGGATCCATGGTCACCGTCCTGTTCGCCAACCTCGCGCCGGATGCCTCCATATTCTCTCACACTCTCACAGCTTGGATTGATGTGAGCGACTGTCTGTCAGATGTTCAGCCTTTTACCTCTTTTAAAGGTGTTTTATTCTATGGCTGTGGCTCAGAACATCATCACGACCAGTCTCATTGCGCTCCGGCTCTGGCAAGTTGAGACTCAATCTAAACACCTCCGGATCGGAGGTGGGGTCATCCTTCCCATGCTTCGGATTTTGATGGAGTCGGCCGCACTCTATCTGTTCGTGGAGATCCTCTTGCTCTCCATGTATACGGTGGGCTACAACGTCCAATTTATTGTGCTCGAGACCGTGACCCCAATTGTTGTACGACCAACACTTCCCAGCGTTTGTCCAATCAATTCTCAGTATTGATACATAGGGCATAACCTTCGGGATGATCACCATCCGCATTATCCTGCGCTCACAGCGCCCATTGCAGGACGGCGAGTATGATGGGCACGCGACCGTGACAAGTGTACCGATGCGCCGAATTGCCGTGAACATCACCACGCAGCTGGAAGATGATGGTTCGGAGGGTAAGATGCCGCCGGTCTGAGGAGCTGCGTTGCATTCGATTTTTCTAGTCGTCAAACCAGGGATGCTGCGCAGCCTGGCGGGTTCACTTTCAACTATCGTCGTTATGATTGTTACATTACACCGTCTTTTATCTTTCCTTGAAATCCAATAGGCTTTCCCGTACCTGCAGCGAGCAAAATGTAGCTGTTCTTTCCGCTATCCGTCAGTATAACTCCAAGAATAGTCGGATTGTCTGTCCGCCACTTGGTTCAACTGGAATTAGGGCGCAAATAACTACGTACCAATGTGAGCTCGCAGTGAGAGTCGAGTATGTTCTCGAAAAAGGAATGACTTTCAAACCAATTTGAACATGATTGGCAAAAGCCAAAGGTGCTGATGGCTCAACCTGTATATCGAACTCAAAACGTAAAACACCAGCGAAACGGCAGCTGCAGCACAAGACGATTAATCACATAGTCAAATGCCACCATACGCGTCTTGGGTGTTCTCGTGATAATGCGGCGCAGCGCCAGCACTGCTTTGCCTATGTAACTCCGGCGGATAGCCCTGCGCCGGGGACGACACGTAAAATGGGTTCGCCGGGATGGGGTATGCGTAGCTCGCAGGAGCTGAGGTATGTGGAGAATAGGGGGAATAGGGCAACGCCGGTTGGTGCATATAGGGATATTGGTATTGCTGGTGCGGCGGAAGTTGGCGAGTGTGGACAGGCATAGACCGTACGCTGGGTGTACTAAATTCAGGGACGCGCGGCGAGGGTGAACTCTCGAGCATGATGGCGGAACGTCGGAAGCTTTTGGCGTCGAAGTTCATGGAGTCATGACTACGGCTGCGAGTGCGGCGGTCGCGATTCCATCGACGCTGTTCAGAATAAATTGGGTTAGTTACAGAATTATTCAGGTTGGTTCGGGGAGGCAGAGAGCCAGATGCGTACTAAGAAGAAGGCGACCAGAAGTCCGGTCAACACGACGCCCACTAAGCTGCCTATGATACCGGCTGTCACAGCGGTGACGCTGGTCGACGAAGAAGGAGACACGGATGCGGAAGACGAGGCGGAGGCCGCGACAGGGGAGACGGCCTTTGTCGCCTTGGAAGCGGTGGTCGGTGTCTGTGGGGTTGAAACGATAGGCTTGGAATCGGAGCTCTTTATACAAGGATGGTCAGAATTTCAAAATCACAATGTGAACATTTCCCTCACAAGTTGGGTAGTACTCGAAATGGAAGAGAGAGTGCTCGTGCTGCTGGTTGTCTGAAATCGGCATAAGACTAAGATGTAAAAAGCTTTCGCAAACCAACCAGCGGCAGAGTGGTCGTAGGAACAACAGAAGAGGTCACTGGGACCGCAGCTTTGGTGGTCGGGGAACCACAGCTGTCGTTGTGGCGACAGCTTTGGTAGTGGCGACAGCTTTGGTAGTGGCCACGATAGCTCGCGTGGCGGAAGTCTTGATAGTGGCCGGCGGCAGCGTTGTGGTTGGCTTTGTTGCAACGGCGGTTTCTGTCAGAATATGAATCTCGAGGAAGAATCGAGGTCTCAGGGGGTGCATACTGGTCTCGACAGCGGCGGGGAACCTCGGACGATAACGAACGGTCATCTCGAGCTCCAGTGAGGGAAAAGAGCGTGGGCGAGTGGGACGAAAAAGAAGGAATGCAAGAAGGAGGGATTGTGGGAGAAAGGAGGGATGGTGGGAGAAAGGAGGGATGGTGGGAGAAAGGAGAGGGGTATATGCGAGGAGCACTGACATTGACGTACCTCAGACAGATTGATCGCGCGGAAAAATCAAGACAGAAAGTGCGAACAGCAACCATTGACAGGAGTCTGGCAATTGCCCAAAAAGTTCTGCATTGATTGTATTCGAAGCAAGAAATCAACCTGAAAACCACGGTGTCAGTGAGTGTTCTGAAAACGCCACTTCAAATACATCCCAACGACGAAGAGAGTGTGTGGAGGTATCTGTGAGGAATGGGTTCACCGGGTTGAGCCGCAGCATAGTTACCGCTTAGTCCAGAAACCATCAGACCATCCGCTAAACCTCATGCCGAAAATTGGCCAGAAATGGCAGGAAAAACATTGTCAGAATCACCAAGTCGCACGCGCAACAATCCAAAAAATCGCTGGCTTTGAGAGCTTGACGATGTGGTGGCGAAGAGCCTGAACGTGACGACGTGTCGGAGTTTGAAGTTGAATTGAATGTCCGCTTGTTGGCCGCGCCGCTTCTTCCTTCCTCTTGCTTCCTCCCAACTTGAACTTGAAAGCATAGATCAGCCACATGGAGACTCCGTCTCGTAAATCCAAAAAGGCGAAATCTGGCAGCGACCGCAACATTATTTGCTGTGTGTGCGGAGCAGAACAAAAAAATCAGCCGGAGAAGTTTAGATCGTGCAGTGGATGCAAAGAAAAACGCGGAACGCGACGCTATTTCTGTTCTCGGTATGTGGTCGTTTTACGAGGCGCTCGGAGTATCCGGTGTTTCTCATGCCACTGACCATTGTAGCTCGTGTCAAAAGGCGGATTGGAAAACGCACAAGGAGTGGTGTGGCTCTCAAGACTTCTGGGATTATCCTCACAAGCCACTTCTTGCTGTTGAAGCTGATTTTGAGCGACCCGTGGCTCTCCGATGTCAGATTGAACTCATCGACTCCTCGCCCGACGTCCTATACAACGTTGCTCCTGGCACCGATGTAGGTTCCCAGTTGCCCGGCCCTTCTTTTTTTTTTTTTTTTTCGCAGTCTGAACGCGGCTCGAAGGACGCTGTGCGGTTTACAATTCGTGACAAGATGCTGGATGTTTCGTTTCGTCGAATCCGTGACAAGGCTTTCATGACCCGCGATCCCGAGTCAATCGCGATTTTGGGGCAGGTGCTTGTAGCTGCGGTGAAAGGAGAGGAGGGCTGCACTCCGACGACGCAGCGGATCGAGAACCTATGCAGCCAGCTGGAAGGGGAGTACGATGCCCCCGGCATTGGCGAGATAATTCTTGCGCTTGCGAACGAACAAGACCCCTTCTGCCGCACCACACTGCAATACGTGCACCAGGAGAATATGACGAAGCACCCTTCTGATTTTTGGAAAGCGTTAGCCCGCCCGTTGGATTGACTGGTGGCCACTGCGGTGAAAGTTCACTTGTGCGTTAAAGGTCTTTCAAGGAAAAAAATTCCAACTGACTCGACGCTTTGAGGACAGTTTGCACGATTGCTCATAGATTAATGTTCTTGTACTCACATCTCAATGCATCGCCACAACGTTCAATTAATGATTAAGACTATTTGATCGGTGTCTTGCGCACTGGTGCGCTGTATTTTAAGCTCTCCGAGGACATTGACGCATCAGAGACATGATTGCAACCCGTTCCAAACCGCCATGAGTCGCCAACGGAACTTGATTAGCGTGGACTACATCGAGTTGAGCCCGCCATTGTTTCCACGTCTCGGCGTCTATCTGGCGGACACGGGTATATCTTGCTGGCGTACGCCATGGTGTCGGGACTACCTTTCCCTATCTCCGTTCCGACCTTTTGTCCATCTATTCATGATTCTGATTCAATTCCGTTTGTTCCCGAACGTTCGAACATAACATACCTGACAAAAAGGAACGGGACCACATCCCGCTATGATCGAATGTTAAATCAAGATATCCTTGGTCGTGGCCTGACGTTGGGATCGCGGACTGAATGGCTCGGCGAGGCATGTGATCGTTGTGAACGGGCCAACGGTGGATCTAGGGATGGATCGGTACGACTGCCTGCCCGAGCAATGTCAGGTGCGGTCCGAAGTGTTTTGTGGTGCTGTTTCGGGCTATCGGGCTCGGGGGTAGTGAACGCGGGGTATATGTGAGTTCTGAAGTGGCGTTTCATATTCGAGTTGACATTGAATGCCCGGCCGCAATGAGGGTAAGGGCAACAGAAGGCTGCAGATATGGTTGGTGAGTATATGGGTAGGGGAGGCAACTGTCGACGGAAACGAAGAAGGAACACGTACGCATGGCCCCTGTGTGTGTTACAGTGCGTTTTTACTCCGCTCAGCCGAGTAAAACGTTTTCCGCATACTGGACATGCATATTTCTTCCGATCGTCCTCCCAGTCCTCCGCATCCTCCACCTCGGCATCCTCATCGGACGAGGCGGGCGCGGAGCTCGTTCCAGTCACCAGAGGCCGCTGCACAGGGAATTGCAGGCGCCGGGTGTGTTGAATTGGGCCCACAAGAGCGAGAGAGGGGAGGTGTCGGGTTTGCTTCGCAGGTCGAACGAAACAGCAGGCCACAATATTGGCGGAAGTAGTAAAGCCTCAGAAGCTACGAGGCTGGAAGGCTCAGAACTACGCATGCGTGGAACGCGTGAAAATCCATGGTTTTTCAGGTGCTCGGGGAACAATTCATGGATACTGGGGAGAACGACTGGATGGCGAGCGCTGTGGTGAAGGGGTGCGGTCATGGTGTAGGGTAATCGGAGAAATTCTCATTTCCTGTTTATAATCTCTCGGAGAGGGAGGTGGCCGCGGGAGCCGAGTGTTGACAGCGGCTATGCTTTGACACATGCCACTGTACTAAAATTGTGGGAAAAGGACCCGCGCACCCACTTTTTTTCCTTTTTGGGTTCCTCGTGGTACTTACGAGATTCCGTCTTTATATTGTCAAGACCGGTTGGTCCCTGGGATGGATGTTCCGTGAACAGGGTCGGCATCTTTCGTTCCAACCGCTCCTTTCAGTCGTTAGCAACTTTCCCTCAGTGTCTGGTAACCTCCCACGACTCAGTCAGTGCGTTCATTCAATGATTCATTCGATATGGTCATTCACAATTACTGAACAAAAAAGTACTCATATTTACCGTAATTTTTCGCCGATGGGATGCACCTAATTAATTGTAGACGCATCAGATCTCTGCGATATTTCAAGCTCAGCGGCACTGTTCGCACATGATCAGCTGGGAGCAGACGACTCGGAGGGGAAAATGCGGCTCTCGTGGATTCAGGGACGTCCGTCGATGTCGGATGCACCAACGAATGCAGGGCTGATTGGAGGTCTCGCGTCTCACGCTTAGCATTATCTTATCACAGCATTCATCGGCAATCAGGGGCTCAGACAGGCACAGTCGCGGCTGAAGCCGTGCGCGGTTTGGAAACGTGGGGGGGAAATGTTTGCAAAAGGCGAGAAATGCAAGACCTGCCGCATCTAGTTATAGCCTTCTCATCGAGGAACTCATCGCGGCGTTCATCGGCGTTCCGAAAATTTCGGTCTCCGACTCGATCCGAAAGTTTGCCGTCAGTCATTTGAGCTCAGTCAAGTTCGCTACCACCGTTGTGGATGTCAAAAGAAGACTCTTGCAAAAATGGACATCGCTTGCAACGACCTCAGGATATCTCAGGGGATTTGGAGCCGGCAAAAGTCTCCTTGCCAACATCGGTATTCATTGTCAGAGCCGTTTATTCAGTACGGGTAAGTTGTGTATTGTATGGATTGGACGTCAGACGGGACCTGCCGCAATTCTACATGATGGCAATGCCCTCCCAGCGTATGCAAGGCGAAACGATGTGGTCTCGTACCTTAACGCCGACTCTACGCTGCGACGAGGTAAGAATCGCAAGGGAAAGTTACGATTAATATACCTACCTGCCCATTGGCTTGAGGTACGTAATCGTTCCATGGGATCCGTCTGTCAACCATCGTCGATCTTCAATGAGTCAAAAATACGGTCAAATGTGATTTCGACCGATTTTGTACATATTCAACAGCTGTGCGGCGGTTTGTGGACAGATAGATTTCTTGAATCCCCTGCCAATCTCTGGCTCATTATTGAAAAAAAAAAAATCCCGCTCCGACACATCGCTCCGTAGCCGCTGAATATAAAAAAATTTGGTACCCGGTGCCGATCCATTATATACCCTCGCTCAAATATGCCAAGCGCACCTTTAACGTTATAGCTCCTCCTTTACCCCAGTACGGCACGGGGATCAATCGTGGTGACAGCTTTGTACGGTTGACACGAACAAATGTTGGAACGATTTTCGCGGCGTTAGTAAAGCCATTTTCGAACAAGGCTGGCACATCAAATTTGATCGATCTCGGATTCCCTTCGCGCCGACTTGAACGCAACACTCTATCTTTTCCACAGGCAATTGATGCATGCTAGCTGTAGCTTATTCGTGGTTCTCAACTAAATATTCATTATCGATGCGGTCTCGTTCCCAGCTAATTCTTCTGAACTTGCCTGTCTAAAATTTCCTAATTGGGATATTGGACGAGTACACTGCGGTATTTTGAAAATAAACTAACTGCAAGATTGATGCATTCACGGAAGGGAGCATCAGTCGTTGAGCTTCCATCCAAGGGGCTCATGTTTCGGATCAAAGCGCCCAGGTGCGGAATCGAATCTCCTCTTAAATATCGACTTCAACTTTTGGCCAAATTTTCTGAACAAATCAAGCCGCCGCGTGGCGCATTTGTGGGAAAGACGAATACATTAGAAGCTCCGTATTTTTCGCTGAGGTAAACTGAGTGCCTGCACGAAGGATCTTGATTCATGGTTTAAGTGTGGCGTAAAAGCGGAGGAATCAAGTCTTCAAGTTGAAAAGGAAAATGCGAGAAAAAGAGAGAAGCCTCCCCATACCTTTCCGCGTCTAACTCAAAGCTCGTTTGCGTCAAAGCTCCCCGGGGGCGAAAGCAGAAAGGAAAACAGCGAACAATTAAGTCGCTCAGGAACCGTCGGCAAATCAAAATTATGTGCCCGTTTGGGTTAAACCACAGCTGACAGTGATACCAATCAACTCTGCAGATCTAGACTGACACCAAACGTGATACCAATCAAGATCGAGCTCACGTGGCTGAACGCGTCTCGGACGCGACGCGTGTCCCGCAGCTCTTGTCACATCTTTTCCACATTTTTCAAAGTCTGTTAAAACCTATTTCAATTCAAAAACACATTGAGATGAGGACAGCAACTTGCAAGCCGCGCCTTCGCGCAGTGTCTCTCACCGGCAGTACTCAGAAATGAGTTTTGCGTCTCTTCATTCTTTGTCGAGTTCGTTCAACTTTGTTTCACCAGGTTATTCAAATTTCTAACTGGTACACCTTCTGTATACCACACGACACCTCGTGGAAGAAGAAATTGACGAGCCTATCAAACATGAGGACATGCCGTTTACATCTCGCGCAAGACACATTCTGCATCGAGTCGCGCGAACCGCGGCCGCGGCGCGCGCTCGTTGTGAGCGCTAGCGAGCATCACAGCAGTTCACTAGCGCGGCGCTGCGGTCGGTTTGGGATGCTGCCCACCAGCCGACGGAGCGGGGGGTGGGGTTCAGACTATTATTTTCATTTCAGCTCGCTGATTATTTACTTATAGATGACAGAACACAATGCTGACCATTGTATTTCTACTGGGCCACTGGCATGCAGGCGGCCATGAATGCTGACAAGCCGCGGGCATGCGGATGAATGAACGAAGGGAAAAAAAATATATGCGATTTTCTTGAGCTTGTTGAGTAATCAACTGGAAGTCGTAGGTGGGCACACATACTTTACACACGGTCCGTACGCGTACCTGCGACCGATTGTGCACAGCGTGCGACGTGCACAATGCGAGGCAATGGAGATTGCTGCCGCGTACAGGAGGCGAGACGGACGATTCGCAGAGAGGGTAGCGCTGCGGAAGCCCAGTTGCTAATAAGTATTGTAGATCAATGCAAATTGACACGTACTTTTGCACTTCGATACGACATAGATGTGGTTCACGCGATGGGGCTGTGTGCCTAACAGACTTCTTAAATCTTGCACCGAACAGCGAGCACAGGTAGCTGGGCGCTGTCGTGCAGGGTGCACACGAAGCACAAGCGTGCACAGTCCGAGTCGAAGAGAAGGGAGAAAAGACCAAAAGAAGGCTATTACTCACTTTCTCTCCCACCCCATCTCCACTCTACACGGAGGTCAAATCTGGAGTGCATTTACGCGCATACACCCGAAAGCACGTGCTTGATGCCTCAGACAGCAAGTCACTTGCTCGTGCTACTAGCCTCAGTGGTGGTGGGCAATGACCGATGTCAAATAAATGTTCCCACGCTACGTCACCTGATCAAGAATTCGGTTTCGACTGACCCAAAACTCGCGGGAAGGGTTTTGAGGGTTAAATTATCCCCAATCTTTTTCCACATTCGAGATGACGTCTTTGAAACACATGCCAGAATGCTGTCTCCAGCTTGGATTTTTTAGTTTTGGCAATGCTTTGAAGCGGTTTGAGTTTTGGCTCGTAATTTTGCATTTTCGGCAGCATAAGTGAGATATTGTGAAATTCAACCTGGAGACAACATGCCCCCATTGATTTCAAACAACTTTTCTCTATATACCCAAGTGTGATTCTGCGTTATAAATATAAAAACATTTTTCGACCGATGCATGTCCCATCAATTTGGCCCAATTCGGATAGCAATCCCTCCCCGCGATTGTGCTGTATTTCGAGTCTACGGTTGTTTCCTGTGCTGAATTCAGTTCATATAGCGAAGAATCTGTTATTCTGAATATTTCAGCCCCGAAAGGCCAAGGAAATTCACCCAGGGAATATATTCAACGTTTCGGCGACTCGCATCGGAGTTGTTCGGCTTTGGGATCTCATGGAAAGTCGAGCTTGTTGAGCGCCTGTCCAGCCGCAAAATATTATGCTCCTTCGCTACGGTGCTTATAGGATGAATATCTAGGGTTTGGAGATCAAATCTCATATTTTTAGACTGAAATGAGGTTTCTTGACTGCGAAAAGTGCTGGGTCAACAAATTTTGATCTTTTCCTATTGAAGAGTGCACGTGACCGTCACGGAAGATCAATCGGCACTGCCCACCACCAGCACTGCTAGCCGCGCGCTGTTGCCAATAAGGGTTCGACACTGCGCGCGTTTCCAGTGTTTGCGTTATGGAGACCCAATCGCGAGCTCGTTGTAGTCGTGGGTGTTTTGGGACTTGTTTGCTGTGCGATAGACTCCAGCGATGACCCTGCGCTACGGGAGCGACGTTTTGTCAATTTGAAGTTTCGGAGAAGAGAGCGAGGGACGGCCAAACAGTCACAATGTTTGCGTGATTGAATCAGCCGACTGTGATGCGGACGAGGGTCTCGTAACTCTTCGCATCACGGCAGACTTGAACGCATCTTCCGACACTACTGTACTATTTCGATCAATTCTCTTCGCCTGTGACCTGTGACAACTCGTTTCGAACTTTGGATTTCGCAAATGGGCCGGGGAGAGCGTGACACCCAAAAAAAATTTCGAAAATGTGCAAAAAGTGTATCCCAAAGTGATATAATTGCATCCCAGATATCCAAATCTGATGTATTTACACTTCAGAATGAGATGGAATGAGCACCGACGGGAGGATAGCTCGCCACTAATGACAAGGATGAGGACCCGGTTGTACCCGGGTTGAAGTAATTAGTTTTCCTTACCTCTTTCTGCTATCGTTGCTGGGGAAAGGCGTTGGAAAGGAGGAGAGAACAAGGATGTGGTGATGATCAATGCAGAAGTAAACATGAGAGTATGTCCCCGATCATGTCAAAACGTGAGATCACCTCGGCGGCCGAAAATTGAACTTTTGGGTCATTTTTGAGCGATTTTGTGACCTGTTTGGCACATTCGAAAATCCTCCAGGTGACCGTGACTTTTCGAAAAAATTTCGAAAATTTTGGGCCCTGTGACGCGTGACACGAGAATTGAATGAAATAGTACAGTATGTCGCAAATAGGTGGGTTTCGCTAGCCGAATCTGAGTCTGAGAGCGTCGCAGTTGATACATTGCTCTCCTTCGCAGACAACGCGTCCAAACGACCTTCTTTAACGGTGACGGTATTGCTCACCAATCCCCGCGTTTTTCGTCTCTCCCCCGTCCCTCTTCTTCTTAGCTTACGCGTGCTCTGAACTCATTCTGCGCCCAGTCCTTTTTCATCTATTGTGTACTGATTTGGCTGTTCCGCCTTCCGTATTTGCCCGCTTCGGCTAGGCTCATGACCAGCCTACCTACGACATGCCAACCAATTTGGCGGGCACGGTTGCCGTAGGCAGACTGGTGGGTCTCGGAGGCGTTCAAAGGGCTGCAGTACTTCTCACGGTGGGCGCCCTGCACCACGATCTTGCGAAGATCAACGACGTGATCACTTTTGGTTTCTTGCAATGAGCGTTTTCACCCGTCTATATGCTAGCCCTCTGGGATATACAGTACCGTCTTTGAGTACTCTGCGATGCGCTCCTTTGAATATGGCTTAAACGATGGCGGCTTGGACCGGTGGTTCGGCTATTTCTTGGCTAGTTCTGGTAAATACCGTTCTGGTTCTCGTGGAGACTTTCTCGGGCGGCGAGTTCTGCCCGCAGCCGCATGAACAGCCTCAAAGTCGTCAGGCTCCATTTAGAGCCTTACAGTATTGCTCACGGCTTTGGATCTCCGCATGAATTTCTTTCGTTCCCTCTCTCGCGCTGGTAAAGCCAGCTCCTACGAACGCATTCCGGTGGACCACAGCGACCATGACATTCTTTTACTTTCCTCGACCCCGTTGGCAGCTGAACTCGATGAAGAAAATATTTCTGTTTTCGCTCGCTCCAAGGCATGGCCCTGGCGACACCCGCGTCTGATTCTGGTCCTTGTCGCGCTGCTATCAATTTTTGTAGTCGTGGTGGAGGTCGTTGCACGACACGAACTGCGGGAGGTCGACAGTGCTTCTTCTAGTATTCTCTTTTCAACGTCTGGCACTGACGCCGACATTAATTCCGACCTAGACTTTGACGACCCTGTCGCTGCAGCACGACTCAGCGTCGATGAGCTCTTTGCCCGCCAGTCATCCACGCTCGACCGCGCAATGGCACGCTATATTCTCAAGACTGGGGAGATCTCCCCCACGGAACTACGACAAGTGGTTTCAGTTCGCCAAGGAGAAGTCATGTCTCATCGACGACTACGACCGAATTCACCGAGATTTCAAACCCTTTTATGAGCTTGCTGAAGACGACCCCCAATTCTTCCAGCGCAGGATAGCCATCGCATTCGAACTGGTACGCTCCCACTTCTTATCCATGGCTGTCCTCAAACATTTTGGCATTAGCTTGAACACAATATGAAAGCTATGGACAACGTCGTGATCAAAGACGGGGAAGTTTTCATGCCGGAAACCCACGCCAATGACTACTGGGATACCTGGCCCATTACGTTTGGCCAATTCTCAGCTCACCTGCCTGACATGTCGTTCCTCATCAGCGGCCACGACCAACCTCGAGTTGCGTTTAATTATCGAGAGCCAGGCGCCAGGGCCAAGGCGTTCACTTTGACGGAAGAGGAGCCGTTCTCTCAATCGCCGCATCCAACCTCTGATTGGTTCTATTCGCTCCCTGGGTGTAACATTCCACGATCCGGAGAGGGATTTTTTGCGAGCGCCAACGAGGACAGCGCATGTACGTCGGCCAAAACTATTTTTAATTACTGTTGTGATCAACGTGAGGTAGTTTTTATCTCCACTGCCAAGACGGAATTCACCGCCGATCTATACCCGCTCCTCTCCATGTCTACAATCAGTCCGTGCTTTGCGGACATCCTCTTTCCAATCGAGGCGCGTGTCCAGTCCTACCCGTACCTTTCCCGGTCTCACATACTCACATTTTCGCAGTATTACTATGAGAGATCGTGGTGGAGTGGCAAAGTCGCGTATCCCAACAATATCGAATGGAAGAACAAGGAAATCCCAAATATGCAAGTCCCATCTGCTAATTATTGACTGACGTTGACAACGTGATTCATTGTGAGTCTAGATTGGAGAGGTTCTTCCACCGGCGGCCAAATTTTCGGCACAAACTATCGCACTTTCCCCCGCTTCAAGCTCGTCGACCTTGCTAACCAGCACCCCGACCTCATCGATGCTGCAATAACGTCGTTCGCCGACGAGCTCTGTGGACAACCGCAATGTGATCGCGAGATGATCATCAAGGAATACAACATCACGGGAGAAGGTCGGCCTCGAGAAGATGAATATCTGTACAAGTACCTTCTGGACGTCGATGGGAATGCTTTCTCGGGCCGATATCTTGGGCTGCTGCGGACGGGATCCCTGGTGTTCAAGGTATTAAGCTATGTGCCGTGATCTATTCTGGAATATGATCCATTTACAAAATTTCAGTCGACGATATTTGAAGAGTATTTCAACGACTGGATAAGACCGTTCGAACATTACATCCCCGTGCTTCCCGACTTCTCTGACCTGCTCGAGAAGCTTGAGTGGGCGATGAGTCACGATGCCGAGGCTCGCCTGATACAGGAGCGGGGACGAGAGATCAGCCAGCGGCTTATGACCGATGACCAAAACGACTGCTATTTCTTCTTGGTGCTTCTTGAATGGGCACGCCTTCAGGAAACCTCGAGGAATGCGACCGCCGTCGTGTTATAATTTAATTTCGGTGGACATGGTATCGTGGGTTTAGATGATTGAAGCAAATGTATGACTATAATTAAAATGACAGCATAATGAGGGTCAGGTTGTGAAAGAGTTTGGAATCTTGTGCTAAAAAGGACAGCCGCCCGAGCTGGTGTAGAGTCAAAGTCGCACGGTTATGCTGCGGATGTTGAATAAGTAGTCGAGCAGATCAGATCACATTAAGCGGCTGATATTGGAGTAGCTTCTATTACGTGGAATTTTAAGTTGCGGTTAGTTACAGTTCTAATTCTTCGGTCATTTGGCCGAACGTGGTTCAGCATTTGTTAGGCAACTTTTCAGATTTTTTCAATCATTCGAGTCTATCTCGTATCTGAAGTCAGTAACAAGGTTGGTCAGTACTATGCCCGGCGCTTTCGAAACCCCGCTACGGAGTTCCAGGTCGCGAACTTTGCGCACGATGTCCTTGAGGTTTTTACGAACTTCCTGTGTACCGGATGGACGATTGAGAGAGGCTATTTTTTCCCGTCGATGTACTAACCTGCAAATATTTTTCTTCCATGTTTGTCTGTTCTACCGCGGCACCGTGACGTATCTACGGCGACCGTGAGCTCGGCTAGGGGGACTTGAGAGAGCCCACGGAAGATGATGGAAATGATCGAGGGCGTGTATAGATCATGTAGTCCGTGGACACTGGACCCGGCGTTCCTGAGCGGGACCGTGCCGTGTACTTCTACCTACCTACCACGCCCACACCGGATCGGCGAATTCTCCGCTCCAATGGAGCCAACATGTGCCAGATCCACACTCCGGTTGCAGTGACTCCAAGAAGTTTTATAAGCGAAGCATGTATAAAATTACACTACACTATTATCATCTCCTGCCCAACTCCCTTTCATGTGAGTATTGTTCCCAGTATCAGACTCAACGTCACGGTCCTGCCCATCTCGGCCGCCATTTCTGACAACCTTCATCACCATCTCTGTGTCATCTCGGGCAACACCAATATTAGGACCTCTGTATCCGGATGCGCGCGGGCGAGAGGAACTGGTACGCTCCGTGTTTGCACGGGAGTGGTCTACAGTTTGGCGCACTCCTCAGTCAAGAAAATATGGGCAATGGTGAACTGCGTACCAGATACGTTGAGAACGAATCGCGAGCTGTAGATCATGGTTGCAGCGTACCCCAGTACGGCGCTGTCGTATGGCATTTCAGAATTGGATAGACAAAAATGAGAGATCTTGAAGACGTACGCGATAGGCTGAACAGACGTGTCTGTATTCTGGAAAAGGATGAGGTTGACCGTGTTAAACACCGCGAGCCCAACGAAGTAAATGACGCCCTCGTGAAGCATGATGTGGTCCAAGCGACCGAAGCTACATATCGAGAAGAGAGCGTTGGTTAGTGTTGTACGAGCCAATTAAAATGTCTGCACTAACAAAGAACGTTTGCCGTTGGAGCTGAACTTCCAGAGATAGCCGATAGTAGTAGCCATGGTGAAGACATCGAATGCGCTGGAATGAGTGAATTGAAATGAGATGGGAATCAAGGAAAATCGAGGAAATAACACCCACAGAGCGGCGCCAGCATAGAAAAGCGACGCAAACTGTATACCAGAGGGGTTCGAAGAAGTACAACTTAAACAAGATGGAACGTCAGTGAACAATTCGATGGCGGCTGTGACATGCTCACCTTCCGTTGTTCGAGAAGGCTGAGTGCAGGCAGAATAGAATCAAGACGTGAGTGAGTGAATGAAATGAGAGGTAATTACGGGCTCACAAATTCGTTTGTAGAAGATGGATAAAAGTTCGGGCTAGTGTTATTTGAACTTTGAGAATTGGACAGAAATTATAAGGGTTCTACGCACTGCCGTGACAACCACAAACAGCAAAGGCAGCGCTATGCGAAACCCAGAGAGCCTCCTTCGAAACCTTGTATGTTCTACTTCGAGATCGGCGGGTCGAACGATAACGAATCAAATCGTAACAAACCTCAGAGCAAGGATGGCTTGTGAGATCAAGTAAAGAAGTACTGAAGAAAAGTTTGAAAGCACATAACACAAAAGTGGTAGTTAAACTTACATTTGAAGACCTGTGGTGCCAAATAGAATTTTTTGCAAGTTGTAGGGGTAAATCCGTTATTGAAAAAGCCTATGTTGTCGATGATGATTGCTGCGAGTCCGATATATCGCACCAGAATGAAAAGTATAAAGGGGAGTGCTGCGAATAAGGAAGAAGTCAGAGGGAGCTGGTATTAAGCGCTAATGGAATGGGATTACCGCATCTTACCTCAGCCTGGAACTCCCTTTTTGCCGCGTAAAGAGTCGGTATTCCGTCGGCAGAGTCTGTAGGTAGCTGTTGAAGAATGTTTCAGCTTTATTCGATCGATCGGTTGTAAGAAAATACTGACTCGAAGAATGAGATTGCATAGGCTGCAACTCGGAGATACGCCTGGAAGGATGACATGCGAATGGGAAATTAGGCTAGGAATAAGGCTAGTGGGGCTCTTATACGTGGCGTTGGAGCGCACAGGGGAAGAAACGTATGATGATGAACCACACCTCCTAAATGTGCCGATCCTTGATTCTTTGTGATAAATGTCGCAACAGGATAGTAGTCTTTCTGTGATGTCACCAGCTCGTTCCTCGTAACAGGATAGCAGGATAAATATTCGAGTTCGGTGATACATTTCAAGTCGCTAACTGAGTTCTGTCCCAGGTTTATCTTGAGTGCGGATGTGTGATCATTGATGAACAGACTTGAAGTTGTTGCCAGTGTCACGGAAAGAACGAAGATATGCCTGCCACCAAGTAGTTCCGAGTCGGTAAGAATTGATTTTGAGCATTGCTTGGGCAAATCGAGAGATCGGTACCAGTTTACGGAGTACAAAGTAAGCATCGCTTCTTCGCGCGCGAATGCCATCTAAATGGCATGCCATGTGGAAACTGCCGTGTCGATGTGATGGCGGTTGAAGTGAAATTGCGGGACCGCTGCAGCACCGCCACTAATATACATCTTGCACTCAATTACCATGTTCTGCGCACTCAGTGTCAGCACGGACCAGGCTGCGTAGGAGCAAGTTGAGAAGGTTATTGTTTCGTTGTGATCCTTTCCTCTGTTTTCGCGCCATTGATGCAGACGAATGAGTAGATCCGATGAGGATCTATCCCCACCGAACTCAAATCGGTCGGGAGAATCTCTGAGCAAAACTCGGACCCACACACTCATCCGATCCTCCACTTGCCGCCAGAGATAATAGAGAAAATTTTGATGAACTTCCTCCCTGTCTACCCGGAATGTCCCGAACATCTGTCGGAAACGGCGTGTCATTGCGATGTCGACCCCCGAGCTCTGGAGAGCCATCCCGATGACTGTTGCTAGAGACTCCCGCGTGG
Organism: Mycena sanguinolenta; assembly: GCA_014462675.1. Lineage (NCBI taxonomy): Eukaryota > Fungi > Basidiomycota > Agaricomycetes > Agaricales > Mycenaceae > Mycena > Mycena sanguinolenta. The sequence continues at coordinate 8,908 of JACAZH010000095.1, read as the reverse complement.
AGCTTACTGCGCGATACGAGCGCCTGCAAACTTGGCTGTCTCGCTCAAGCAGTTGCCTCCTCTCCCTCAATATCCCAGTTCCAACCCATAACTGGAGATCTTCCCTCGAGGCGCAGCTGCTTCAGATCGCCGTATTCCATAGCGAATGATGGGAGCATGTAGATCTGTGTCTCATCGACAACCTCCACTTCCTCCAGTGTAATATGCCACTGTCGCGACATTTGACGTTCGGCCTGCACGAATATCCGCCAAAGGATGAGAAAGTGAATCTCTGCGGCCGTGCTCCGCGACTAGAGGACGTCGTGCTTACAACGAATTTCGCAAAATCCGTCATCGATCTGCCCTGGCATCAACTCACCCACTTGTGTGCCCACTTCCTCTACATCGAAGAGTGCATAGAAATTCTGCGCGAAGCGGTGAACCTCGTTCACTGCGACTTTGGTATCTGCGGCTCGGAGGATTCTATCCTCCCTTTCGACACCCCCTGTGTATCCCCACCTCACCCACCTTATCCTGAGGCTCACTGGTGCCACTTTCTATTGTCCCAACCTCAGCTTGTCGCCGTTGTTCGAAAATCTTACGATGCCTGCGCTCCTCTCTGCTACGGGTGTACGAGCCTGGCATTAGCTTACCCTCATTGGAAGCATTTCTCTCGCGATCGTGTTGCAGTTTGGAGAGACTCCCGTATCGACAAAGCCACGGAGCCGGAGAGCACCTACCGCGAAGTGTTTCCATTCGTGAACACGATCATAATAACAGAGCTATAGCCTACTCGTCGCATAAAAAGGTTGGTACGCTCGCAATTGAGAAGTTCATTGACTTCTTCTGCAGTTCCCTGTTAATCCGCAGCTATTTATCCGAAATATTCCGCGGCCATCATGTTGTTGGTTCTCAAAGCATGGACTGTCACCTCCGTAATGCGTATCGTTATGTGATGGTCTTTTTTCTCCCCCTAAATTTCCGTCAATTTAATTCGAACCTCTTCGAAACACCCCAGACAACCGTCATCGGCTCGCCACTTTGCCGAATAGAATATAAGTTATGGCCAAAGCCGACGTCCTCGATATGGTTTGTCAGTTGGGATTTTAAGTTTCCCCTCCAGATCCGGCTCCGGCTCGGTCGCACATTCCTGTGACTTTCGTGCTCCTCTGGGTTGGGTAACATATATTAAGCCCTTTTAACTTGGAAACCCTTCATGAAGCCCACACACATTCTGCAGAGGTGCTCTCATGAAGATGTCAAGCGACTTGTGCCTTGCTTGTGCCCACAAAATTTGAGTAACGACTGCACCGTCACTGATATCACCCCTGTCTTCTACTCTCATCACGTTTGGCGTATACTCGGCCCACACCAGGATCCGGCCATGTAGGACCCACATACCGTCCGTTTCGGCGAACCGTTTCAGGAGATTCATCTCTCTGCGAGCCTCACCTCTGATTTTACGGTTTCAGTCACCGACGTGGACGGATGTGTAGATGGCGTTGGACTGGGACACGGATTTCTCCTCGCACAATTCCAAATTTACAGCTAGTCGAATCAATTAAACACAACCAGGCTCATCCGATCCTCAACTTGCCGCCAGAAATAATCGCCGAAGTTTCCTGAATATCTTCCCCGCCTATCCGGAGCGTCCTGAGCATCCTGGGCTGTAGTCTCCCCTGCTCTTGCGCGCCATTGCGACAGCGACTTCAGAGCTCTGGAGAGCCATTTGGATGGCTGTTGATAGTGACTTGCGCATGGAGGTTAGTGAGTAACTCAAGCTCGTGGGCACTTGGCTGTCTCGCTCGGGGAGTTGCGCTCTCTCCCTAGACATTCCCAAGCCCATATCAGAGCACATTCCCTGATACTTCTGTAAAGGCGCAGCTGCTTCAGATGGCCGTACCACATAGTCAACGATGGGAGCACGTTGATCTGCGTCTCACATTCGAGAACATCCATTTCCTCCAATGTGACATGCCTCGTTTGGGACATTTGTCATTTGGCCTGCATGTACCACCCCATCGAACGCTGTTCCAGTGAACCTCTTCGATTGTGCCCCCGACTGACGCATATCGTCCCCACATCGAATTAATCGAAAAATCCGTCATCAATATACCCTGGCATCAATTCACCTACCCGTGTACCCACTTTCTCTACATCGAGGAGTTTGTAGAGGTTCTGCGCGATGCTGTGAACCTCGTTCATTGCGACGGTGGCATCTGCGACTCCGAGATAGACCATCCCCGTTCCGACACTCCCGGTCCATCAGCGCTTTCCCCACCTAACCCTGCAGTTCGTCCGTACCGGATGGCACGAGCCTAGCTTGGTGCGGTTGTTCGATCATTTGACGATGCCTGTGCTCCTCTCGCTTCGAGTGTATGGGCTCGGTATCACTATGCAGTCGCTGTACGCGTTCTTCTCGCGATCGCGTTGCAGCCTGCAAAGAACTGTGCATCGACAAACTTTGGAAGCTGGAAAACCCATATCGTGAGGCTTTTCCGTTCGTGAAGGAAATCGCTGTCCGAGCTATATTGCCGGAAGACCGTCACGAATTCTGGTACGCCACTCAATCCCCCATTTCTTGCCCTTTTGATCTCATTTTGCAGTTCCCACTCGATTTGAATATTATACTCAGGCATGAAAATATCTCCCCAAAATGTATAGATCTCTGGACCTTTAACGAAATTCACAATACCGCGTACCCAAAATTTCGGAATTGGAGAATCCAGTGTAATCCAAAAATCCAAACGGGATTTTTTTGTCAGTCCAAAATGGAATCATCACCAGCATGTGTGAATAAAGGTCGCTGGCTCCCAAGAAGTTGCTACCGATATAGAAAATAAAATCAAACAAAAATAAAACACGAAAAGGATCGGCGCGTCGGACGAAACGATGTGATAGCCGACAGCACCGCCACACACGTGGCTGTGCACTCTTTCTCTTCCCCTCAATGTCCAAGCGCAGAGTAGCGTATTACTATGACCGTAAGCGGTTTCGTTTTGTTGTAGTCTTTTGCTGACATTCTGTAGCGGATGTGGGTGCGTACACCTATGGTCTCGGCCATCCAATGAAGCCGCACCGGGTACGCGTCACTCACGACCTGATCAGCTCGTACGGGATGCTGTCGCAGATGCACGTTCTTGTAAGTATTTGCAGTTTGCGGGAGGCACCCGGGTAACTGTAACGAGCTGTATCTAGCGTCCAAAACGCGCCACGCCAGAGAGCATGACCGCGTTCCACACCGACGAATACATCAATTTTCTTGCACGGGTGACGCCTGAGACGGCGGAGGAGCTAACATACGGGGGGGCTGCTCTGTGCGCGTTCTTACCGCTTTTTTACTTGCTTTCTCTGACTGGCCAGAGGCAGTTCTTGTTGGCGAATTGCCAGACAACCCCCCATTCGAAGGTGTCTTCGAATTCTGCTCGATTTCAGCCGGCGGGTCCATCGCGGCCGCACAGCGATTAAACAGCGGCGCAGCGGATATCGCAATAAACTGGGCCGGCGGGCTGCACCACGCAAAAAAGGGCGAAGCGTCCGGGTTCTGCTATATTAACGACATCGTCCTGTGCATCCTCGAGCTCCTCCGCACGCACCCACGCGTCCTGTACATCGACATCGACATCCACCACGGCGACGGTGTCGAGGAAGCATTTTACACCACCGACCGCGTCATGTGCGCCTCGTTCCACAAATTCGGCGAGTTCTTCCCCGGGACGGGCACGCAGGACGACCGCGGCCGCGGCAAGGGCAAGGGCTACTCGCTCAACGTGCCCCTCGACGACGGCATCACCGACGCTGCGTTCAAGAGCGTCTTCGAGCCCGTGATGAGCAAGATCCTCGAGGTGTTCCGGCCCACGGCGGTCGTACTGCAGTGCGGCGCGGACTCGCTCTCGGGGGACAAGCTCGGCGGGTTCAACCTCTCGCTCGAGGGGCACGCCGCGTGCGTGCAGTTTATGCGCGCCACGGGCCTCCCCCTGATTCTGCTCGGCGGCGGCGGGTACACGGTGAAGAACGTCGCGCGGTGCTGGGCGTACGAGACCGCATGTGCTTTGGGCGTCGAAAAGGGCATCGACGTCAATCTGCCGTGGAGCGAATACTTCCATTGGTTTGGGCCACGGTACCGGCTGGAAGTCATGCCGAGCAATATGGAGGATTTGAATCTGCGGGATGGGATGCTGGATCGGGTGAGGGAGCGCGCTGGAGCAGCTGCAGCAGCTTCGCTCCGCGGGGACGCCGAGTGTCGGCATGCACGACGTTCCGCGCGAGAGCCTCGGTGAGCATCTGGGGCTTACCGCCGAGGAAGACGCGCGCGACGAGCTGGACGAGAGGCTTGCGCGTACGTCCCCCTTCCTCCTCGCTGCCTATTCCATTCTGAATTTATTCTGCAGAACACACCCGATACGTATACGCCCTCCCCTGCGCGCTCCACCTCCCGCTCTCCCTCCTCCTCGCGCTCGCGCTCCTCGTCCCCTTCCTCCTCCCGCTCGCCGAACTCCTCCGATGACGACAACTCTGAGGAAGACGACGACAGGCCCCAGAAACCCAAATTACGGCAGAGCCAAAAGCAGCAGCACCAGCGCCGGATGAGCATCCTCACGAACCGCTACATTGACGTCCCCTCAGCGTCGGCGCCGTCAGCAAACAAGAAGCGGCGGTTCTTCCGCAGCGAGGTGCGGTGGGACGAGCGGCTGGAGTGCGTGACGGTACGGGCGGGCGGTGGCGTTGGGAGTCATTCTGATACACGCGCAGAGGTGAGGGCGCGGGGAGGGCCGCGTGCGGGGACGGTGCCAATAGCGGAGCTGAGCGCTGTGATGGAGCGCGGGGGGCGGGGGCGCGATGCACAAGGAGCGCGGGGAGGTGGTGCGCGAGGAGCTCGGCCGGGGTGCACGGGGGCGCGCTCGAGAGCGTAGTTCTCACGCGAATGGGAATGGCCATCGGCATGTCGACGGCGATGGGGACGGGGACGGCGAGGAAGGGGAGGATTGGGATATGGATTGATTTAGTCCTCTTGACCAGGTGCTGGTTAGTTGCTGAGCGTTGGATTGATGTGTATGTGTTGACGGACAGTCAAAAACCGAATGAAATGTAAGCTACGGCTTGTACTCTAGATCTACAATGTATATAGAAGTACTGGGCCCGTGGTATGTACTTTGCTGGATCCGTGCCGACGGCTAGGGTTTAAATTTGATTGGCGCGCATTGGACGCGCAGCTGGAGAATATTTTTTGGGGATAAATTGGTGTCATAAATACGTGGATTGATACACTACGAAGCGGATCGATTCGTGCACAGGCAACAAATACTAAATCAGGGTATTCTGAATGAATAGTTTCGAAGTAACTGAGGCTGCCAAAAATCAATAAACTTCTCAATTGCGAGGATGATTGCGTAGTACGTACCAGATCTTTTTACGGTCAGCGAGAAATCCTAGTCTCCTTGCTGACCGTAAAGTAAGATCCTCTTCACCGACGGAAACGCCTCGTGGTAAGTGCTCTCCGGCTCCGAGGCTTCGTCGATGCGGAGTTCTTCCAGACTGCAACGCGATCGCCAGAAGGATCCTTCCAATGCGTCTAGGGTGATGCCGGGCTCGTACACCCGCAGCGAGAGGAGCGCAGGCATCGTAAGATTGTCGAAAAACGGCGACAAGCTGAGGTGGGGACGATAGGAAGTGGCACCGGTGAGCCTTAGGACAAGGTGGGTGAGGTGGGGATGCACAGGGAGTGTCGAAAGGGGGATAGAATACTCCGAGCCGCAGATACCAAAGTCACAATGAACGAGGTTCACCGCGTCGCGCAGAATCTCCGCGCACTCCTCGATGTAGAGGAAGTGGGCACACAAATGGGTGAGTTGATGCCAGGGCAGATCGATGACGGATTTGACGAAATTCGAGGTGAGGACGACATGCGTTAAGCGCGGGGCACGGTCGAAGAGGTTCACTGGCTTATCCTTTGGCGGATATTGATGCAGGCCGAACGTCAAATGTCGCAACAATGGCATGTTGCGCTGGAGGAAGTGCACGTTGTCGAACATGAGACAGAGATCGACATGCTCCCATCGTTCGCTATGGGGTACGGCTATCTGAAGCAGCCGCTCCTCAAGAAGAAAAGTCGAGCTGCGGCTTTGGAATGGGATATCGAGGGAAAGGGGATAGCTTCCCGAGCGAGACAACCAAATTTGCAAGAGCTCGAATTGAGCAGCAAGCTCCACTAGCTCCACTCGTGAGGAGCTATCAACAGCCATCCGGACGGCTCTCCAGAGCTCTGGGGTCGCTATCGCGATGGCACGCCATTCCCGACAGATTGCGCATAAAAGTAGGGGAGACGACAAACCGGGATGCTCGGGACGTTCTGGGTAGGCAGGGAGGAAATTCAGGGAAAACTTCCGAGATTATTTCTGGCGGCAGTTTCGAGATCGGACGAGTCTGTAGGGCCGGGCTCGGTTCAACTTGAAGAGGCTCTCCCGGCTGTATATTCGGATTTTGTGAGGGAAAATCCATGTCGCAGTCCAAGGCCATCTACATATTCGTCTGCATTCGTGACTGAGTCCGTAACATCAGAGATGAGGCTCACAGAAAGATCTCTTGCAACGGTTCGCACAAATCGAAGGTATGTACCTAGGCAGCCTGGGTCTGGGGTGGGTCCAGTACTGGCAGTGGAACGCAGAACGTGATGAGAGTGGAAAGAGAAGTTAGGTCAGTGGCAGTGTCGTCACCATTCCTCGCGCCTTGACAGACAGTGACATTTGGTGTCCACACAAGTCACTTGTCGTCTTCATGAAAGCGAGCTTTGCCAAACGTATGCAGGCTCTATGAGGCGATTTGGGTTTCAAAAGAATTTTTCGAACTCAGCGGAGCACGCAGGACACGGAGACGAAACCACCTTGGATCGTAAAAGGGAAGAAATCCCGATTGCCGAACAATATCAGCTGAAGCTGCATCTTGGGCTGTCAATAGCCTCATAAAACCTTTGTATATAGATTATGCGGGTTTCGGTAAGTGACAGACAGTATCAGATCAGCTACCTGGGATGCTTTGAATGATAGGTTCGAATTGACGGGGAAATGCAAGAGGGGAAAAAGACCATTCGACAACACGTAATCTGGGAAGTGACAGAGTCGAGTGAGCCACCAAGACGATGGCTGTATCATATTTTGGATAAATGGTTCAAATTAAATGGGGACTGCAAAAAAAGTCAATAGACTCCCCAATTCCGAGAATAGTCACACACCAAAGCTTCTTACGCGACGAGCAGGCTACGGCTCCTCTACTATGATTCTATTCACGAATGGAAACGCGTCGCGGTAGACATTTTCCGCCATCGAGGATTCGTCGATGCGGAGTTCTTGCAGACTGCAACGCGATCGCGAGAAGAACGCCTCTAGTGAGCGTAACGTGATCCCAGGCTCGTACACGCGAAGCGAGTGGAGTGCAGGCGTTGTGAGATTTTCGAGCAACGGCAGCAAGCTGAGGGCAACATAATAGGAGTTGTTCTCCGTGAGCTGCAGGGCGAGGCGGGTTAAGTGGTGATGTACAGGAAGTGTCGGAATGGGGATGAGTTCCTCCGTACCGCAGACATCAAAGTCGCAACAAACGAGGCTCACTGCGTCGCGTAGGATCTCCACACATTCCTCGAGATAGAGATAATGCGTTTGCAGATGCGTCAGTTGATGCCAGGGAAGATTCATAATGGATTTTTTCGAAACTCGTTGTGAGGACAACGTCCTTCAGTTGCGGGGCATAATCGAACAAGTTGACTGGAGGACCGTCTAATGGCGGAGCTTGGTTCAGGCCAAACGTCAAACGTCGTAGCAGCGGCATGTCGCGCTGGAGAAAGTGGAGGTTCTCGAAGGTAAGGCACAGATCGGCGTGCTCCCATCGGCCACTATGGGGTACGACCATTTGCAGCAGCTGCGACTCGAGTGTATTTCTCAAGCTGTAGCTTCTGAATGGAATATTGAAGGAGAGGGGGCAACTGCCTGAGTAGGACAGCCAAGCGCTCAGGAGCTCAAGTTGCTCAGCGAGCTCCGCGCGCGAGTCATCAGAAGCACTCATCCGGACTGCTCTCCAAAGCTTGGGGGTTCCTATCGCAATGGCGCGCCATTCCCGACAGATCGCGCACAAAAGCAAGGGAGACGACAGCCCGGGATGCTCGGGACGTTCGGGATAGGCGGGGAGGAAATGCAGAAAAATTTCAGAGATTATTTCTGGCGGCAGTTGTGAGATCGGATGAGTCTGCGGAACTTGGATCTGTTCAAGAGACTCTCCCAGCTGGATGCTCGTATTCCGCGTGGACAAATCCATGTCGTAGACCCCAGGTCACCTATTCATTTGCATCAGCGATCGAGTCGGTGAGTTCAGAGAAAAGGGTCACAGAGTGACAAGTCGGCAACAGTTCGGTACAAACGAACGTTATGCTGTTCCTGCGCAGCTTAGTCTGTATCCACTGAGTACGTCGAATACGAACAGAACGTGGTCGGAGTGACGGAGGTCGGGTCAGTGGCGGTGCAGAACCCATCACTCATTTTTGCTTGGCGAAGTTTTTTGTTCAGGTCCTCCAAGTGTTTTTTTTTTTTCAATACAATAGTATCTCCAACCTCGATACTCCACGTGCAATTGCAGCAATTTTTTGTATCTATTTTCATGAGTCCGGCCTGGCCGCCTCCCCCCAGCCTCACCGACTACTTACTTGGCCACTGTTTTCGAAATTGTGCAGGCCAAAGAGTTAAATGGACGACCCACAAGAGTGCTGGTGATGAGCGCGCACGGGTACTACAGGCTGGCTGATGAAAAAGTGATGCTGAAATTTAGAACAAGAATTATTTTCACTGCTCAGATCTGACCCCACACAACTACGCCGCCGACTCGAACTGCGGAAGCAAAGAGATCTCAATCGTCAAACAAGATTGACAATTTGAAGAATGATGACTCA